>JALLAU010000088.1:0-22145 GCA_036939495.1 Thalassiosira hispida | reverse complement strand
TAAGCATCTTTGCTCTTTCTGCTGGGAAAGGTTTTCACACGGTAGAGTTTCTATTAAAAATAGAAATATCAAGGAAATCAAAGCTTGATCTCTTCTCACAGACCTTCCGACAACGCCAATCTCGCAAGCGCCAAGAGAGCCTGCAAAAATACTGCTCCATCCTCCTCTGGCAGGGCAAAACAGCAACGCCAAGCAGTTCTCACTTGGCGGAAAGTTGTTCGAATCAAAATTATCGGGCAGGTGCTCGGACTTTTATGGATGGTGGGGGCAACATCTACAAAGGGGATAATGCATGGTGGAGCCTTCATCATGGGCAGTCTCTTGGCCTTTTTTCTGGCGGGCGCAGCGCGCTCTCGGCATGATGAGGATGGAAATTGGAAACCCATGTCAAGCAACATCTCAACAATGAGTATGACCATCGATGCCGTATTATGTATCGCTGCAAGCTGTGTTTGCTGGTATATACTCTTTTGGAGCCGCCGTTGGTGCGCTAGAGGGCATCCCCAAATTTCTTCAGGTATTCAGGCTTGCGATGACAGTTAGAAATGATGGGAATTTCCATAGGAGCTGTGCAAAATTTGTTGTTAAAAAGGTGCTCAGGAGATCGCCCACCTCTTTACTTCTTCTTCTTCTCACTGTCCCCAGACAGCGGTGGGTCTGGCGCCGCAACAACAAACATCAAAATTGTGGAAATAAGCCCCATCAATTGTAAGAAGAAAAGGTAGGATTCTAACGCAAGTACGCAAACCCATTTATACTAGAAATATTACACCCTTCACGCTTCACGCAGATAGAAGAGTGTCTTGCTATTTTCCATAGGTCGCGACTTTCGTGAATGCGAGCTCTGTTTCCAACATGACCGATAATTTTCCATTGTATCAATATCTATCGATCTCCCTTGTTATCTATTTGACCCAGCAAGAGATAAATTGCGGAGCAAGAAGGATTTTTATGTCAAAATCTGTCGCAGACATCAATAATATTCTACAACTCGCTGGGAGCATACGCAATACTTACCAACACATGCCCTGTGAGCCGTTTCGCCCACAACTCCATACACACAAGTATTCACATTGCATCCCATTCATTACTCGATGTGCCTATAAAAGTGAAGCCTACACAATATTATTATCTGACCCCCACGTTGACTTAATTTAATCTAATCAATTAGAAATAAGAGATTCTTCGTCTCTCACTAAAACACCTACACTCTATACCTTCATTTCAATGCATCCAAAAGAACACCACACCCAGCCAACTTCTTTGCACCATCCTTTCCACCGCCACCCTTGGCCAACTTGGCAATATCCTTTTTACAACCCTTCAAAGCACTTTTCACCGCGTCATGAACACTTGGTACCTGTATCAATGCCGAAAGTACGAATGCTCCCCGATTCGATGTTGCAATATCACCCAAACTCTTGTCAAATTTGGAGTAAAACATGCGTGCCAAGGATGGTTCATCATCATCATCATCACCGTCATCGTTTGATTCATTCTGCTTTGATTCAGACAGGAACATGTGTTTAAGCGTCAAATGACCAACGGGATCTTCCACCATGGCAGTATCCTTACTACTCGTCTCAGCACAAACATCCACAATGGCATTAAACACCTCTTCGCTAGGGAAACTTTCGCAAACTTCCATTAGTACACGGCTGCCCGGCTTACTCCTCATCATTTCCTCGGTATGCTTGGTACACACCTCAATTAGCAGTTCTTTCAAGTACACTGCCAACTCTTGTCGACGAGTCTCGTCCTCCTTCTTTGATGTGGGCACCACAGTCTCTCCATCATTTTCGGTGACGGTAGGATTACGATGCAATACCGATAGTTCGTAGGGGTCTAGATATTTTTGCCAACGAGGAGTGGTAGCAGTTGATTTCTTGTCATTAGCATCAGATGATGGTGACGTTGTCGTTTCCTCATCTTTGGAAACCAACAGGAGTAGAAATAACTTGGATCCAGTATCACTCAATACCAAATCCAAAATGGGCGATGGTTTATTCTCGTCATCGTCATCATCACCCTCCTTCTTGTCGTCCTTCTCATTTTTATGCAACTCCGCCAACAACATTTTATTCACCAACACCGTATCATCCATAGCATCACACATTCGCAATACAGCCAAATAGGCATCGCGATGCAACAGCGATGATCGGGTATAACCCTTAAGACACTTGATCATCTTCTTACGATCCTTGACGGTACCGTACGCGACACAATCGCATACTACCTTGGTACCCGCACGTGTGGATAGCAAGTGGAGCGAATGTTCGGCAAGTGCGGGTGCCAGGAAGGATCGGATATCGTTGGGTGGGGCGATGGATGTGTAGTCGAGCAAAAGGGAATGGAAGTAGGCAAATCCTGTTAGTGATTTGTCAAGACCCTTTTGGAGTAAGGCTTGGAGATGGGTGATTGTGGATTCCAACTTGTCTGGATTGTTTTCGATGAATGTGGAGAGTGTTGGCAAGGTTGGAGCGGTAGCATTCTTCTTCGTTTTGCCATCGTCGTTCGAGACAGCAGGAGGAGGCATGGCAGATGCAAATAATGCATATTGAGGTCCGTACAATTCCAATTTGAGAGGTGCACTAGACTTGGGGGGGAAGTTGGCAAATAGGAGCTCCACTACACGCGAACCGACGGAGTGGACGGCCAGTTTGGTCATTTGCTTTTTGAGGCTCTGTGTGGAGTAGAGTACACATTGTTTGATGTTTTGTTAGTGAAGATCAACGAAATGCTGATAAAACATGCATCTATGAATGTAGACTCGCCTTGACAATCAACTTGACACACGCATCATCCCTAGCACAATATTTAATCATCTCTGTGTGTGATATAAATTACAGCATTATGTGAGAACATCATACAGTTTAGATGAATGAAAATGTGCATGTATTGAAATATTCTTAGACTCACTCAACACCACAAAATGAGCATACTGAATCTTGCACAAGTCTCCCAAATTAACACTCTGATTCTTGCCATTCTTCTCACTATCCGCCTTTTTCTTCGCATCGCTAATACTACCCGCATCACACAATTCCATCACCACCTCCCGTCGCTGTTCCTCAGTACCAAACTGTAACACACCCTGGACGCATCGACTGGCATCATGTTGCATCGCCACCTCCATACATTTCCCCTTTAGGAGCTGATGTAACTCGGCACATAGACGGGTGTTCGTCTCCTTGTCGTTTGTTTTAATGCGTAATGCGTTCCATATTTCCTTGGAGGAGACGACGATGGATGCGTGTTTACGGTGAGATTGACGTTCATGTTTTAGGGCACGTTTTTTGTTGGAGGGGGATCTGGTGTCTTCCTTGTCGTTGTCGTACTTTCGCTTTTTGGAGTCGAAGGATTTGCCATTGCCAGACTTTTTAGATTTGTCGAATGATTTAGATTTGTCGTATGATTTGGCCGCCATGATGATATGTCGGTTCCAATAGATTGAAATAGGGAGATCTGCGGGTTCACTTGGAGATGCTACAGGTGTGGAGACAATTGGTGGATAATGTGCAAAGCGAGGTGCTCGGTGGTGATGTTCGTCTGGGTCTGGGGTTTTGTTCTTCTTTGCTTGATAGAAGAAGGGATAATGAATGATGTGATTTGATTGGCGGGAGATAAGATTTCGCCTGTCCGCTCCCGCCCTTTATGTAAGTATTCCCATGTACCTCGACCCTGCCTAGATAGATCTTGGTCGCAACTCCCAACTAGGTAGGTACCTAGGTACAACTACTTATTGTCGGGCGCGCGCGCCGAAAACACGGCACAAACAGGCACAAGGCAACCCAGCCGCAAGGCCGCAAGCGCTGCCCAATGCCCAGAAGTAGCAAGCTCACTCCGTTATTCCCTTGCTCACGGCAATGATGGACTAAATAGTGAACTGAATAGTCGCACGTGCTTTCGAACAGACATCAATCAAATCACTTCGTCCCGAGTCGTCCCCCTCCTCTCATTTTTTCTGTATCGCCGCCAAAGGCATCGACCACGCCACAACATCATCAGCATTATCAAAATGAGCACCGATCCATCCTCATCACGCCTGGTCATCATTGACTATCAAGATATTGCCTCCTCCACGGTAGACCTCTCGTTCCATCTCGAACGTGCATTTGGAGGACGGGATTCGTCTTCCCTGGGAATCATTGCCATACGTAACATACCCAATTTTCTCGTTGCCAAACAGAGCTTTCTCCCGCTGGCTCATGCATTGGCACATCTAGAGTCGGACTATCTGGAAAAGAATTTGGCCGATCAAAAATCATTTTACAATGCTGGATGGTAAGTGCCGCATTTTGCTTCTTAATTTTATGGTATGAATTGAACAAGCCTCATTATTTCTTTATCTTTACCGCTTTACATCTGTGATCTGTGCGTGCTAGGTCCCATGGCAAAGAGAAGTTGGGCGATGAGCCGGATTTTGCAAAGGCGAGCTACTATTTCAACCCCATTACTGATAGGTGAGTTATGATACCATTCATCTGAATCTATATAAGCTCACCGTGAAATACTGACAAACCCACATATATTATTTCTTCTTGGACTATAATCCTGTACCAGGCCCGGAACGGAAGAGGAGAGAGAAAGGTACCCAGCTTCTTATCCCTGCAACAAATGGCCCAATGCAGAGGAAGTACCAACACTGGAACAATTCAAAGAGTCTGCTAAAACTTTGGGAAATATTATGCACGAAGTCGTTACATTGCTTGCAAAGCATATTGATGCAATGGCAGAAAGTAGAGTGAAGGGATATTCCAAATGTTTATTGTATAATGCAATGAAAGACACAGAAAAGGCAAAGGGTAGGCTGCTGTACTACTATCCTTTAGAGGAGAAGGAAAGTAATGATGACAGCAAAGCTAGTGCAGCTAAAGAAGACAACTGGATAGGCTGGCATAACGACTCGGGCTTTCTAACCTCCCTGGCCGGTGATCTTTACATTGATGATACTACTGGCCAACCTCTGCCAGCATCAGAAATTGACCCAGAAGCAGGCCTATACATCACAGATCGATCTGGAGAGTCAATTCACGTGACTATACCACAAGACTGCATGGCAGTTCAGATCGGGGAATGCGTGCAAATCTTGACGGGAGGTGTTGTTATTGCGACTCCTCATTGTGTGCGAGGACCGAGGGCAGGGTGGAATCCAAATTCGTCGACAAAAGTGGCAAGAATCGCTTGCCCGTGTTTTATTGATTCGAAGCCTACATTTCCTCTTACTATGCCTGATGGATGCTCACGAGAAGACGTGTCCCAAGCAGGACCAGGAAAAGGAAAAGTCCCCCCATTGGAAGAACGATGGGTAGAGGATGGTCAAACTTTTGGCGACTTTCTCCAGACCAGTTTTCAGAAGTATTATGACTGGAAAGGTTGAGCATGTTGATGTCAAAATCCAAATTCACATGATACATCGTGTATTTATGTTATGAATTATATGAAGAAAAAGAGGTCACATCTATCTAAGGCATCACACTATGCATCTTTCGGTGTGGCGTAGTAAAATTCCACAGCTCACAGCTGCCAAAGGAGGAGCTTATGCAAAAGAACTCCTTGATAACACCCCAAATAGACTCCAAAAGAATCCAAAATCTCAAAGCAATCACCGCACAAATCTTTTCTAGCATGTTTATAAGTAGTAGTGATAGGTTCGTCATTGTAGATATTCCAATTATCTTATTGCACATTGTTTATTTTATGAGAAGCAATGCCACAGAGGGTAAGTCTATACTACGGGATGGTACTTTATGTGAGGATCAAAGAGACAGACATCAAGTCTTGTACGTGTTGTCTTCGAGAACACTAAGCAGCTCCACAGTACCAAACTATGCTTGAGGATATCAGAGTGGCAGATTGTACACGCTGTCTTGAGAACACTGACACCCTAGTAAGAAAAAAAAGCGAAAGAGAACCCGAAAAAATGATCGAGTCTTTTACATCTTGCTTGGCTTTGCATGTTACATAGGGCCAGATGAGGTGAACTCTAACTTTTTTTACATTGACGATGGGTGCACTATCTATATTTCATGCAAGGGCGCCTGTGCACCCCCAACCCTTACGCATGTATGGCTGGTATAACGATTGTACAATATCTGACATAATTGTGCGTGCCTGTGTGCATCGAACACATAAATGGTTTTTGCCAAGGCTGCATCTCACTCTGAAACTGGTGATAATTGTTTTCCTTTCAAAAGCCCCCTCTTCACTCTAACAGTGAGGACGTTTGAAGAAACATTCTATGATAATTGTCCAGCAAACTGTTTGCCCCTCTCCCACGGATTTGATCCCATGGACGATCCACTCGACGACGTCGATACCATATCCGTTATGAATCCCTCATTATCTGTTATCCCCCCCGGATGTATTCCTGTGCCCATGCCCACCAATGCTTCCTGTTTGTCCATTGAGTTGGGCATCTGCCGTCTCCTCCCCCCCCGATGCCGTCGTCTATTCCCACCATTCCGATCTGGCATTTCGTAATTTCCCCAATTTCTTCTTGCAGAAGAATCTAAGTATGCGTCGCTGTCATCGGACATTCCCCCGCAGGTTGTGTATATAACGGCAAATAAAATGTAGACGAATGAAAGGACGATGCATGTTATTGCAAAGACGGAGGATATTTTTTCTATTCTGTAGCTGAATAAATTGTGTTGTTTTTGTTCATCATAATTGTTGTAATTGTCATGAACCTTTCGTGTTGATAGAGGTATCAAATGATTTAGTGAATTGGAATTGGTCAGTCAGCACACACACAAAAAAACATGATAACAAACTGACCTGAAGCTCCCCAAATATTACCGCACACAATAACATCAAGTTGGAAAAAATAACCAAGGCCCCCAGGAATATTCCCCTGTGTATCTTCTCATTCCACAATTTTCTCGGTCCCGTCGTAGAATCCTCATCATTCATCCCCTCCTCTTCTTCTATTACCGACATGTTCCGAAAACTGAAACAAGGGGGGATATATTCCCCTTTAGCCGACATGAATCCCACGACGACTGTTGATCCATATAATGACAGGGCTATTCCCAATACGGTCGTGTAGACTCCCGCAAAGACCAGCCCACGCGAATTCGTCGTGGCGAGTGATTCAAAGAAGTCCTCATCTAATTCGGCATAATCGTTCGAATGACATCCCTCTCCATCACGATCCTGATTCTCCTCTACGTCGTTGCTATTATCATTGTCATTGCTGCTCAAATGTCGATGCCGACGACAATCCCGATTATTGTTATTGTAGTCTTGTCCGTACTCATCTCTGTACCATTCGGCGTAATCTTCCGTGAGCATGGAATTGTATTGATTGGATATTTTTGTGCCCAGGAAGACGGATACGCCGAAGGAGAAGAAGGATAGGAGAGTAGTTAGCGTCCATGCGAGTGCGAGAAAGGATTTTTTCGAGGTTATTAGGGAACCGCAGAGGGGGGTGGTTGCCATTTTATTTGTATGCTAATTCTGATACTACCGAAGGTGGCAATCGTCGATTATTCTTCGCACCCTTGGAAAATTGTTGGATAGGCGCAGCTCCAGCATGTGTAGACGAATATGAATACGAAGCGCACTGTTGTCTTCTGTTCGACCCTGCCTATAGTTATTGTGTTCAGTTCATGATGTCTCGGCTCCGATTGTTGTTGTTCTTTCCTTTGTTTTGTTGGTTGTGGTTGTGGTATCGTACATAGTTATTAGTTAGTTATGTTGTTGTGTGTGACAAAGAGGGTTTCCCCCCGGGTTTCCCTCCATACATGGATGCTGTGGTTTATGGATGAAAAGAGGAGGTATACATGTGTGATCGTTGGCGCAATCTGTGCCAAAGATACCTTTGAGTCAAGTACTGAGTTCCCAGTCTTCCTGCACTCTGAGTCGTTGGCTCGCTCGGCTTTCAATTGACTTTCCTTCCACTTGAACTTTCGTTCGCTTTTTGAAATAACAAGCCGCCATCCTAGAGATATCAGATCCATCTGCTTGTATCGTACAGTCGTACAATAGATAGCCCAGAAGCCGCTCGCCAATGATGGCGGCAAGAATCAACAGGACGGATGCGATGGAGGTGAATAGCAATAGATAGCATTAATTATCTCTACCTAGGTGATCCAACTCAATAACAACAGCTTATCAACCATGTCAACGACATCCAATCAACAACAGCGCGGCGGTCGGCGGCAGCCATTCGGGTTCCTAAACGCGAATACCCTCTCCTCGTCTTCTGCTGCTGCTGTCGCCGGGGGCGGAAATAGTGCCATCAGCGCCACCGCTGCGGCACACTCGTCCGATCCAGTCAAGAATGAGTCCAAGCAGAAGATGCGAGGTATTCTGAACTCCATTATCACGAGGAGCAAGGGTAAAAAGAACGAACGAAGTGCTGGATCGTCCGAGGAGGAGAGCGAAGATTTAGGCCCAAAAGATGTGTCCATGATGGAATCACCGACGAAGAAATCCCGTGTCATGATGGAGAAGGAGGAGGACTCGAAGCCGAGTGCTGACACTGCTAGCACTACGACCGTAGCTGCAGTTGTTGTCGCGTTGCCAACGCCGCAGAAACAAGAGTGCGAGTTGGACAACGAATTTGCTGCACGAAGTGACGTGGCATCCCTCTTTCGGCAGGAAGTGGCGGCACAGGATACTGACTTCTGGAATGATGACATGGAGGACATGCTAGAACTCAAGCAAGCAAATCCTATCTATGATGATAGCGTAGACTTTGAGGAAGATCGTGTTGAAAGGTCTGCTGAGGGGAGGATGGATCCCTCCCAGGCTCTGATGAAGGATCTTGATGACGAACATATTTCTGGCGAATCCATCTTGTGGTCTAATCGTCTCCAGGAAGATGAAGACGGGTTCAAGATACACATTGATCCATGAAGTATCGCCATGGAAAGAGAAATGTGGCACTGATGCGTATTGGATACCATCAGCTACCGCTCACCAGCACTAGGCACTACTTTCATCATTATGCATTATTTTCATAGAGGCCAATGTACGAGTCACATCATAGATAGGGGGCCTCGCTTTACACTTAAACTAGCAAATGTACAATATCTTAACAAGATGCATCGCTGTCATATAATCATGTTCATCTCGTCACAAGGTACTTGTGTTGTGACACAATGATATCCTCAGGGTTTGTTTTGAAAACACTCAAAGGCTTCCATCAGTTTCAGACAGGATGCCAGTTACCTAGTTGTTGTCATCGTCGTCTCTGCATGATGGCAGTCTCGTTGAAGCTTTGGGAGGGCAGGAGCATGGCACTAAAATGGGACAAGTTTGAGCCTCTAGGTTGAAATTCTTATTTGTCGTCGATGAGATATAAACAAGCTATTAGCTACATCACATGACTAAAATACTAACTTTGGTCTTCGCCCTTCGAAAACAAATGAATCTCAATATAAATGAAAATCCTAAACATATTATTATTCGGGAGAATAAATACTAACATAACAAATACACTCCTTAGATAGCTCCCAGGTTACATCAATTAGAAGCGTCTACATACATTTATTTTTAGTGAATCAAGTACCTGAGAGTATCCATTCAATCAAACTGTGATTGCCACTCTCATGTATAACATTTTTTGTTTCTTTTTGCTTGTGATGAAGAGATGATTAGAGTGTCATTGAAATGAGCAGCGTACCTACGTACGTGCCATCTCCAGCCAAAATGGCTAGAAGAGAAGTGCCATAAAAAATGTTGCAATACCAAACAAGAAACAAATTCGTCCGTCGATAATGATTGACGCACTGCTCGTAGGCCAATAGGTTTCCTCAATGGGATTATAAGTAGGTAAACCTGTAGGTGTTGGAGTCCTTGTGTTTGTGCTAGGCGGTTTTGTGGGTTGGATAGTGGTATCACCGAAGCTACTAGGAATGGTTGCATTGTTTGTTGGATTGCAGAGATTAGGGTACTTCTTGCAGCACTCCTCTTCCGAATCAAACAAGAGCGGGTAGTCATTCGGGTAATAATTCCCATAGGTGCATGCAGCGACCTCTCCGCCGGGATCGGGAAACCATTTTCCGGGACGTGCAGCAGCTGTTGAGGAATTTGCTCCCTGGGTCGGTTCCACAGTGGATGAATCGCAAGTTCCCCTCAAGGTCCATGTCATGGGAGCGTTATCCGATCCTGGGGCATGACCTGGACCTGCATTACAATGTTCACCCCGGCATTCGTACACTTCTTTCGTGGAGCTACCCGGAATCGGAAATGCAACCAGATTTCCTAGAGTATAATCTGCGTTTGTTGAATATTCATCTGGGCATGAGGGAAATGCAATTGTTGCCGCCGTTGTCGCTGCGGTGCTTGTTGTTTGGGCTAAAGGAGATTCTGTAGGCTGTTTCGAGGGTACATCTGTGGCGATGATAGTTGTGGTGATGAATCTGCCACTTGGAGGGGTTGGGATAAATCCATCCGTAATGCGTTCATAGCAAAGTGTGAATTCCTGGCAAGCGAATCCCACCCCTAGCGTTGAGCATTCATCGTCATTTCCATTTGGGCAGGCCATCCAACAGCTAGTGTACGCTTCCATGTAGTCTTTCCCACAGTAATTGTTGATATTGCCCGTATCAACATAGTTTTGACTTCCTTCGACTGCTTTAGAAGGCGTAGGTTCAGGAACAGCAAGTGTTGGTTTGGAAGTAGATGCTACTGGTACTGGATATCCAGTGGTGCCGCCCAACGTCGGTGACTCCGGCGATGTCGTCGGGCCAAAGGTGGGGTATGTATCATCATCGTCTTGAGGCACTTGTAGGCCACGTCTTTTGGACTCACCGTTCCTCGTTTGCTCACTCCTTCTCCGTGGCGATTCGTATGAATAGACAGATGGTGGATAGCAAATCAAAGCGAGACTAATCATACACAGCCACAAAGGTGGCACCCCAAGGACGGCCGAACTTTGCCGTTTGATGTTGATGCATCGAGTGGTGGTAGGCATTGACATTTTTTTGAAGGGGAAAAGGCAAAAGGAGTATCCCACCGAGCGACCAACGATATTCCTCATCAATTCAAGCCTTTCTTGGAGTTTGTTGCTTGAGGAGGTGTTGACCTTCTTCATGCAATTGGAGGTTGCGTTTTCGACAACGACAACGAGAAGGAGGGGCTCAGCTAGCAGGGTAGGGCGGGGGGCTGAAGCAGCTGAAGTATCGTAGGTATTCATCGGCTAGAAATATCGTAGAACAAGTGGGAGGTGAGATAAGCCGAGATAAGCCGGTACTTATCTATGTATCGTATCGTAGGTACGGTAGGAGTTTTATTGGTGGGCGTGGCTTGTCAGGATCGTTTTTTTGGCGGGAAATCCACGTATCTTCACGGTACAAATAATTCACGTATGTAGAAAGTCAAGCTTTCTACGTTGGAATAATACACGAGGGATTTTTGGATCCTGTCAAGACTCCCGATCTTGCCAAAGTGTTGATTAGGCTGGAGCAAATGAAAATAAGAAGTATTGTATGCTATTGTACCATAAATAATATGATACTTATATTTGTTTTACATAAATAACAGTTAACCAATGCGAGTAATGAGCAGGTAGGTAGGTATGGAGGATTTGTTGGGGGAGGCGAGACAAAGTGTACGAGGAATGGATTTAGGACCTATTTTCTAAGTGAACTTCTGTGGTGAGTCATCTGGTCAAACTGCTCTTAGTTTTTTTTTTGCATTGCATTTGTCTCTTTTCGTCGCCAGGAGTTGTCATGAATGTGAGGAGACCAATGTGGTTTTGCGGTTGGGATCATTGGAATCGAATTATTGACTCTGCCCTCATTTGGATGTGACCCGGTCTCAACTGAAATTTTATATGCAATTATTCACTAGGGGCATTAGTACTTTTGCGGAAAGAGCTCTTGTTACAGAGAATTTTGGTGCGGAGCACCCTTGTGAATCAATGGGGGGGCTTTCAGCTTTCAGTTGTCCCTCCTGTTGGGCCAAAAACGGTGCCCCTGCTATGTTCCACTATTCACAGTTAGATTCAACTCACTAGTCCCAAGTCAAGTTTAGAACCTGCACATATCATGATTGTTATGGAAGGTGCTAGCACCCTGGTGGTGGTCATTGTGTCATTAGTATATAATTCCGATAAATAGATACAATATGAGGGCATGGGCTGATATCTACCTATATCAATGTGATGTTATTGTTTTCGCCGAAACCATGGTCCGATTGTTCCAGGGTCAGGTGAAAATATCTGGAACAATGGTCAGGTGAACATGATATCTGAGACGTCGCTAGTTGCCCCTACTAATGTGTAGTGGCAGCAGAGTCGACTGGCATGGACATCCTAGTCAATATATGGACCCTAATCTATATCTGTCTCTGGGGGGGGATTCCAAACAACAAACAAGCAGATCAAGTCTCGCCATTCTTCGCCCCGTGTTTGTTGTTCTTGTTTTCACTGGCTGAGATGGTGGTGTATATATTTGGTGTGTGTTTTCTCTGTCGCCCATTCAGGAGTGGATGCGCTACCGGGTAGTGTGCTGTGCCGTTGTTAGTTGTATGTTTTGGTAGGTTTGTACAGAGAGGTGGTTGGGATCTGTCCATGTGATGTATATAAGAATATCTCTGTCCGGCACCCCCCTATTAGATCCGCATCGTGTACGTAGATAGTACCGTACGTAGTACCGTAACATTGCCACGACGATGGCACAACTAACCTAAACATCATTACTACCAATAGTAATGATCCTCGGCCACGCTCATCGTGTGTCCCTGACAATATGTGTTATGATAGGAGAAGAGGAGTAGCTGATTGGCAGGAGGCAGGAGGAAGGCATCGATGATGTGGGTCACGATCAGTCTTGTGAGGACGGCACTTCTTAGTTAGTTCACCAAGACTCACCAAGGAAGGCTTCTCAGCAGGCAGGCATCGAGACGGCGAGACATTGAGACGGAACAGACATGAGCCTCCAATCAATGCTCTAGGGCAATAGAATACATTGTCATCTTAATCCACGGTGGGATTGAAGGGGCCATCAGATTCTCAATTCTCAATAACATGTGCCCTCTCTGCTGCAGGCGACTGCAGAGATAAGCCCACATTATGCAGCGCCCGGTCCCAATCAAAACCACTCTCTTCTGTCTGCAAAGAGGGCAGTGGATGAGAAGTAGATGAGGAGGCATATTGTATCTCTAAAGAGTTGGGGCCATTGCATTGCTGTGAAGCCGGCTAGAAGCTAGAGAACTGTTCGACATTTTTGGCGGCTGGCGGATGGCGTTGAGATTCACCGGATTGTCGATTACTGTACAGAGTTTTCAGTCCTTCTAGGACTCCTAGATTATCCCCGCGCGCATGTAGTTGGGAGTTTTTACGGTAGGTAATTGGGATTAGAAGGACTGCACGACAGTCTGGCGTAACCCTACGAGATTCCGTACCATGACCACCGATTGCGAAGGTAAGAGAATCTCTTACTGAGGGTTAACCCTACAGTAGATGTCTACCTTCGGGCAAAGAAGCACCAAGAACTGCCAAGAAGTGAAAAAAGACAATAATATACCTACTCAATTGTAGGTACCTAGGACATCTGTCTCGATTGGCAAAGTTGGCGCCTTGCGGAACAACATCATGTCAACTGGGATTTGCTTTGTGTCAGTTCGTTTGTGTCCTTCCTCAACTCACAAACAGGAATTCGCCCTCTCTATTTTTTCTTCGGTTGTTAGACAGGTTGTTATGTAAAAGTTATGTTCCATCCGCCGCCCTTTGCAGAATAGCCAGCGAAGCGCTCCCGCCATTTTAGATAGATATCCACTACACTGTAGTGTCCGGGTTTTAGCCCCTATGTACTCGTGATTCGCACTATTGTTTTTCGGACAAAATCACCACGTGGGCGTCTAGCAGCGCGGAATGATGACCGGCACTCAGTCGTCAGAAGATCTTGCAAAGAAGATGTATGTATGAGAGCCATGAAGTATTTGTAAGACATCCGTCTCATAGGTATGTACTGACAAAGTGTTGACAATACTAAAAAAGACACATTACAATACTCAATTGTAGGACATCTGTCTCGATTTGCAAAGTTGGCGCCTTCTGCGGAACATGTCAACTGAGTGCTTTGTGTCAGTTTGTGTCCTTCGTCCTTCCTCAACTCACAAAACCAAAACGGAATTCGAGGTCTATTTTGTTGGTCTACTTTTATGATGTTAGGGTTTGCAGACAATAGCCAGCGAAGTCGCACATCGGAGAAAATACTGCGACCCTGCTGAGGCTCTACAGCTTATTCCCGTGTCCAGTGTACATAGTCGCCTTGCTGTGATTTGTTATCCTTTGCTTCCGATATTTAGGCCTTGGTGTTCCACCGCCTGTCTGGTTCCACATACCTCCCATAATAATTATTTTCATCTCTCAATAATAGCAAATACATAGTTAAGGCAAAACATCCAAACGATGGCCTCGCAAATAGCAATGCCAAAGCATATCAGGAACACAAAGAAGCCTACTGCAAGGATCGATGATCGTGAATTATTGGGCCAAACTATCAAACTCAAGCGCTTCCTCACTCCGATGGAAACCAATGACTGCAATGAGTTCGATCTCCATCAGAGCTACCACACTGCCATCGAAAGCCTCATGCAATGCGAGGATATCATCAAGTCTCTTCAGGGTGTGGTTGCAGAGAAAGACGCACAGCTTGCGGCCAACAGCACGCAAATGGCAAGCCTCGAAGAGATGATTATTCGCATGTCCATCGAACTAGCGTCCACCAAGGCACTCGAGGATGAGCATCGATTGCAATTGCAGCAGAATCGTAGAACGAGCAACACTAGCCTTAGTAGCAGTATCAGAAGTAATAGTAATAGTGAGCAGCATCCACAGCCGTTGCAGCAATCGTTTGCAGCCCGAGGGATCCGCGCGTCGCAACAAACTGTGCGCAGCCTATCGTGGTTTGATAAGGAAGACAGCAGTGGCAGTAGCAGTCCCCAAGTAGAAGAACCTTCTCGAAGCATTCCTCATACTGAAAGTGCCCCCACACAAGTACAGCCAAGTCCAGATCGTGTTCGCCATCCATCGTGTGGCCTTCCCAAACCAAGTCATCACCAACGGCAAAAAAGTCAAACTACCATGTCTACCACAAGCACGAGCGGCTCGCTCAGTACCTCTCCTACAGCGCCCACTAGGCCACCGTGGAGACTATCAAGGAGCAATAATACAGAAACCTCCTCCTCCAGTATCAAGAGCCAATGGTCCTCCTTGACAAGCTCCTGGAAAAGTATGCAGGGTCGAAATGATAGTTCCCTGCAAACTTCTTTTCTAGGCACGCAGTCTTTGGACGAAACCGGTACTACCGGAGGAAAGTTGGGTCAAATAGGCCAATTCTTGCTAGGGTACGATCGAAATGAGAATGTATCCGAAGAAACCGAGGCCATTGTCGATCATCATCATGGTGGCTTAGGCCCAAGCAATACTGTAGAAATGAAAAAGATCGAATCCATGCTAAGCATTGACGGTGTAGTATTCCCAGTTTCGTCGAGGGAGGTCCTTCTTGGTTGTACAGGTGGTAGAAATGCGAGGGATGTGTTTTCGTCTCATGCAAATGAAGAATGGCCAGTGTTTAATCAGTAGTGTAAATCTCGAGCAGCATCATTGTTCGTCCTATGTACCTCTATTGCAGCCACTAAGTTCCATTTTTATCCACGAATATATAGCTGGCATTCCAAGCGTCGTTCGTTCAAAACAAACGAATCGTACTCTATCCACGCCGAATGTTGCCTCTGATCACAGGGCATTGGGGCATCTACAAATATCGTCGTCTAGTCTCCTTGCTTCGTTGAACGAGGGTTTGTAGTTAGGAATCAGGAGTACTATTCAAAATTGCGCCAATTATCCGCTAGGAACCTGCCCATGAAACTTAAAACAATAGTGATATCACATTTTTTTTTCTGATATCATCCGCACTTAACGGATTGGTAGCCATGTGTATCTTGTTGTCAGACATTGTCACACTCAAGAATAAGGGTATTATAAACCTGGCAAAATATCTGACATTGTGATAAGCCGACCTTAGGTAGGGCACCTTCTCGCCTCGTTCAGCCTCGTTCGTTGTTACACTACATTATTTTATATTATTTTATGTAATAATTACTCTATTTGGCTGGGGATGCATTACTTTGTTGTGTCTCAGTAGAGAGCGTTGATACATTGCATCATTCTTGTCCTTGGTAAATAAACAAAAGTATGCGTATGGGTAGATATGGGAGGTCTTGAGAGTTTTTTCTCGTATCAATACTGAGATACATCATATCATTATCATGAATACGATATTCTATATTCTCCATCCTCGGGCCCATCAAAATCGTTGGGTCGTGCCATGCACTCGCCTTTCACGCAAACTTTGAGTTAACTCCTCTGCAATATGCTGCTGCTACATCTAACGCTGCTATGTCCTTTTCAGAGACTCAAAATGCAGCAATGCATTGTTTCCTCATGCCAGGGTTGTTGCTTGCATTCAATTTTCGGACAACTCTGAAGTCGATCTCTATCACTTCATTCATTGGAGCTTGCAACCATCGAATAAAGCTATGACGAAGTATGAGTAGGAATTGGGCTGCCGGAGACAATAATGGACAGTTGTAGAAGGAAAGAGTGTTGTGTTTACTAGCATTCAAGCGTCTTTCACGTGGTATGGTGCCAGCAGGGTCTGCCCTTACTTTTGAGACGACACTCTTTCTCGGGCATATGTGTCTCAACCTTGCTAGCTGTGGTTGGACTCCAATGATAAGATGCACAAACAGTTCACAATTACATCGAATCGTAGAATTTTCATAGCACTTCAAACGATTATGATATGAATAATTTGCATTTTACAGTTGTGTTGGGCTATCTTTAACTTAGAAAAGATCTCCAAGAAGAGCAGTTGATGTAGCATTGTTCTCGCCGTCAATATTGCTGTTTGGTTGATAAGATCATGATACAAAAATGGCAAAGAAAAAAATGAGAACGCCAAGAAATAGTTACTACAAATGAAATATCTTGTAGGCATGGCATAGTGCATATTGCCCACTGTATCATTGCGCCAGCAGTCACATTTCGGGGGTAGGTAGTCGGTAGTCGGCCATGTCGCGTACGATACCTACCTACGCGAGTTGACGAAGTCGCGGGAATAACATGTATGTAACATCTGTCTTTATCTGTATCTACATACGTAGACAAATGTTACATACGTAGTAGTATTGCCGCGGAATCCCCCCGATACAATATCCGATACGTCTATTATGTCACTCGACTATGTGAATGTAGGTATGTATCGTACCTATGTGGCAAGTAGAAAAAATCCATCCTGCATAGCAATGCAACCATTGGTACTTTTCCACCCAGCACCCCCACCAGCCTCTACTCTATCCTCTATTGTTATTGTATTATATCACAGCCTCGAGGCAACCGTTGAAGCCGACCCGTCAGTAGCATCAGCAGCCAGCAGCCACCTTTGGATCGCGTTTGGATGTTCAACTTTAACCGCAAAGCCGATCCTCCTCCTACCTCCATGAACCTACCACGACAACGCAAAACGATGCCAGAGTCCAACATTTATAACTTGAGTGGTCATGATCGCAATAGCAATAATCATCGACCCTCCTCCCGAAAAAGCTCAAAATCTCGATCCAAGATGTACGGGCGTTACAATGTCGATATCAAGCCCCCATCGAGGAGCAGTCGCTGGAGTAGAGGTACATCTTCATCTAATGATAGAAGATATTATGATGACGACGACGAGGAGAACGTGTCTTTGCAGCGGCTGCAGAGACGCAATAGACTTTTATTGGTGGCTGCTGCAATCTTGATTTTTATCGCATGGCCACAACCACAAAAAACATCTACACCAATGACTGACAATTCAGAGTCAGAGGGATCGATATCAAATCTAATTGAAATTGGCAGCTCCTACTTCTCACCAGAGAAAAGAAAACAACAGCAACAGCAGAAAGTTATTAATACACAAGAGACACCAAAATTCAGAAAACGATGGAATCCATGCGTCAACATGAAGTATGAACTAGAAAGACACGATCACGAACCAAGACACGGAGATATCTGCCGTGCCAGAGGCGGGATGGTGGGTACATTCGTATGCCCAGAGGGATGTCACGAAACTGCCGGCAATGCTCCTTATTGTGCCAACACTAAAAGTTCCATTGAAAAGAAAACCATAGGTGACAAGGGCGGGGCATGTAGAGTACGCAACCCCTCTGCTCCGCCAGAATATCGATGTGATTATGGTTCAGTTTGTATTCTGGCAGTTGGGCCACTGGAGCAGTTCAAAGGCAAAGGCCAGTATTATGATGATACATGTGACAATAAATGTGGCGATGGAAGAATAGGAGAGTTGACACCGTGGATAATGGAGGTAGGGATATGTACTACCGATATGGAATGTTCGCTTTCCGGTGTATGTACCTCTGAAGGCAAATGCGAGTGTGATCCATGGGCAGAAGGAGCCGACTGCTCCTACCTCAAATTTGCACCAGTAGACAAAAAACGTTTGGGATATTTGGATGAAGATCATTCCTCATGGGGTGGATCCATTGTTCAAAAGAAGAATGGCGAATACCACATGTATGTTTCGGAGATTATATGTAAAGAAAAACCTGGCATCTTCAAGGGCAATCCTGACAAGAGGTGTGGATTGAACAATTGGGAGACTCACTCACGTATTGCCCAGGTGACATCTTCCAATATTGAAGGGCCCTATCGAAGATTGGAGTCAAATCCCGTGGTATTGCATCCCGAGCATCATAATCCGAGCGTACACGTCTCGCCCAAGACGAATGACTGGCATTTGTTTACCATTTCAGGACCTACTGGTCCGATTCAACGAATGATATCCAGCGACGAGGGTGCTACTTGGAGTAATCCCATGACTGTATCGCCTCGACAAAACCCAGGACCGTTATTAAAGGAGGACGGTTCCACACTCCTCTTCTACCGGGCAGATGGTCTTGATATTCCATACCCGACTTGCTCCAACGAGGGAATCTCCGTCCAAAACTGTCCAGCAGATGATAAACCGTGCAACCCACCGAATGACATGCTGGTCATTGATCATACAGGCGAGGATCCATCTGTGTTCGTGGACCATCGGGGGTATTATCACATGTTATTCAATGCATTACCGTATAAATGTGTACCCAAATTTGAACAGGGAGGACATGCGTGGTCATTAGATGGTATAAATTGGAGTACACCACGTGTGGGTGCTTTTGATACAACAATTCGATTTACGGATGGGACAAGTATGAAATGCGAGAGGAGAGAAAGACCTCAAATGGTTGTTGGGAAGGATGGTAGGCCTGTTGCCATGGTTTCTGCTGTTACAGGATGTCCAAGAAAATTTGGAGATGATAGTGCGGAAGGCGATGGTCGGTTTTATCGAGGAGGTGATGATAGCTTTACTTTGATTCAAAAGATGGATGCTAGCTAGTAGTTCTGTGATAGCTAGATAGGAATGCTTGTCTGGCCCTCATTCTATTGGACTGCACATTTCTTGATAGATCGAGGCCGAAACATTGTGGAATGTACCCCGCTATGATAACTGTGCAGAAACACCGAACAAGGCTACAACTCCCAGTTGAGGATATTGTACAATGTTGAATCTTAGAGTGTTTGTGCTATGCACCATTGCTAGTTGTACACATGATATGAGGTAACCTGAGTGATGATTTGGGAGCGAGACCTTATCTGAATCAAAATTGCGCGTAAGGGAAGAAGTATATCAGTAAATAAGTAATACCCATTATCTTCTGACCATTGAAGGTCTTGAAGTATTCGCGTAGGCTTGCTTCTGTGGCGGACATGTTTGATAAGTATTACTTTTTGCGTTTTCCCACCTTTTGAAATTAAAGAACCCTCTTCCTTGTTTACCCTTGAAGAGTCTTGGAGGCTGCTGTAATAGTGAACTGTTACCATCAATATTCTGTAACCCAAACAACACATTACAATCGCACATTGTTTCTCGTCACTCAACCAACTCTGGAGATATCGAACCATACCTTGTCCCAATCAACCCTGATGTTACCATAGTATATTATTCATGCCGGGGCTGCACACCACTTTCTCTGAACTTCTCTGAAACTCTGAACGCTCTTTGATATGATATGAGATATGATTACATCTAAAAGATATAAGATGCACTACGATAATATCAATTATAAGTCGAAAAAACAATAGAAAAAAACAATAGAAAAAAACAATAGAAAGAGAGAGACGCGAAACAATTGGCTTATATGAAGCGCGCGCAGCACTCTATTCAGAAACTTCGGATTATATATAGAATATGGTATAATTCTATGCCTGAGCCTGCCACATTTACATGTTCGTCTGATACTTGCCAATCATGCCAAAAAAATGAATGTCACTGGCGAGACGTGCCCTGAGAACGGATGTGACAGAATCAACGTCACGAGCAGTCACAAATTTCTCGTCCTCGATAGAGAACACTACACGTACGTTCCTCTCCCCTTCGCCATTCTTAACTTGGAACTCGACATCGACGCAGTCTATTCCAATCTTGCGATAGTGTACCAGGGTGATCTTGCTAGCTTCCGAAGAGTACTTCGCATGCATTGCTTTCACTTCTTCACGATTTACTTTTTTGTAGCTGTACTTATCTCCCAAATTTTCCTCACGATCCTTGTTATAGACTTCGGTTGTCTTGTTGAACTTGTCATGGAAAAGAGCATTGAATAGTTGTTCTTGCTCCTCGGAGAACTCTGTCTCGGTACCATTGAAGGTCTTGAGGTATTTGCGTAGGCTTGATTCTGTGGCGGACATTTTTGTTTTTAGGATTACTTTTTGCGTTGGCTGCTCTTTTGTTTATGAGACCAAATAGCAAGAGGCACAGAAATCTAGATGAGCGATGTTTGAACTTGAACACAGTTGCTTGCTAAAACCTGCCCATGCGCACCTAAGCTAAAACTGCATGCAGGATGCAGGATGCAGGATGCAGGATGCAGGATGCAGGATGATAGGTAGGTACCTAGGTAGGTAGGTAGGTAGGTAAATATCGGTCGTGCAAGATCTCAAGCGAGACCAGACTGAAACGCTGAGAAATAAGTGAATATTTCCCAGGCACTGAGAACAGGGTATCTATTGAATCGTAGAGAATTTACTGCATCGGCATTACATGATCTAAGCAAGAGATAGCTTGAGAGATGAACACCATACCTAAAAAACATGAGCTCTACTTGGGAGTGAGACCATATCGGCCTGACGTGAACTTGCAGTAGCATTCATTTCTGCCATCCTGAAAGCTATCTTTGTCAATGCGGGAAGCAGTATTGCAGCAAGAGTATCTACATTGGCCATGTGCATTCGGTCAATTGTTTTACCTCCAAAAATCTACTTTAAGGTCACATATATAGCCCAATTGCCATCTTGCCATACTTTCCGCCACAGAGCCAAATTTCAGACGCCCCCTCTTCGTTCGCACACCATAAACGGTACAAGTCGAGCTGGCTTCATGCCCACTAATGAAGGAATTGCATCCCCATAATCTTCAAATATCAACTTCACCTTCTCTTTGTCCTCGCCACCCCCATGGCGCAACCTTAGCTTCAAATTCAATGTTACTATGGCTGTAGTGCCCCACTTTTCTTGGTCTGGATGGAGACCTGCTGGTGGGGTATCGTAGGAATAGTGGTTACTTTTGTATTATTTGATTAATGGAATAACTGGGTGATTCTTATGATCCCCTCCATGTATGAATTGAACGAACCTCGCTGCACTGTTTAAGACGCTCGTCCGTTCCGCACACATGATCCATCAAGAATGGCAGATATGTTTTTTGCGATGCCACAGTATCCGAAATCAAACTGGTTTGTGAAGTAGGAGTAGCACATTATAAGATGATACTCAATTGAAGACGGGTCATCTGTCCAGTGTCCAGTCCGTGACATTATTATTATTGCTCATTGGATCAGCGCTAAAACTTGTGTCAAATAATGGTTTATGACTGCTGAGAAGGGCTGTAACTGATCAACCAGAATAACCAGTTAACAGCTTTCCAGGTAATTCGTTCTGGCGGGAACGCTCTAAAAAATCCCCTCCCTACGTAGGTCCACGTAGGAATATGACCTTGACCCTCGACGCCATCGTCCACAAACCTCCCCAACCATAACGAGAGCCGTCACCCCAGCGTCGCCCATAACCATGCTCTCTATGGCCATGGTTG
>JALLAU010000087.1:0-22073 GCA_036939495.1 Thalassiosira hispida | reverse complement strand
CCAAGGGTGCCAGTTTGCACATAATTTGGCCACAAGTGAAAATGATGCAACACTTATATGTTCTGTGCAAGGCCGCGCCTCAAATGCTCTATGCGAGCAAAAGAGAAATGGCGGGACAGGATATTGAGATCTTGTTCAACCTTCCAATTTGGCGTTGCACGATAATTCAAATATTCAGAGAAAGAAGAAACATATTCAAATCTATCAATTCAAATAAGGGAGCAGCCACGCACGAAAGATGAGGATACCGAGCGACGCGCCCGCACCGCACCACACCAACGGTGGATATCATGTCATAGTAACTTGGAGGCGGGGCGGTGGAGGCGATAACAGAGATGAGATGAAGTGAGTGATGGTAATGAAATAGTGGTGGTGGTGGTGGTGGTGTTGTGTCTTGTTCGGATTTGTTGTGCTTGTCGCAACTTCGAACACAAACAAATCCGTGCGATTTTTTTCAAGCTAGTAGCATGGGAATCAATCTCTACAAGGATCTGGGGTTTCGTCTCCCTTTTAAGAAGGCTGTTCGGATTTCAGCCATCAGCCACTACCCTTCCTGCCTCTTTCATTATTCTCCAACCTCTCTCTTCTGCTTCTGCAATGACGATAGAGCTCAACCATTACCTATTTTATTGACGGTTGAGATCCACCGACTATTTCCTCTATATTGCACTTCTCTGCTTCATTCCGTGTCTGGTTCTTCAGTCGCCATGTGCATAGTATGAAGCTGGTTATTAGCTTCAGAGAAAGGTCTTTTCGAGCAGAGGATAGAGATAGTATCAACGAGCAACAAGCCAATCTACGACACGCTATAGCTAGCTTCCACTCGTCAGCGATCGAGTTACATACAACAGGATAGAGGAGGCGCAGAAAGAGGCGAGAAGCTATGAGACCCTTGCTCTGAACCTGTGCAATTGTATTCACAACAATCATCCGAATGAGTACAAGTTCTGGAGCCGAAACAAAGATCGGTGGCGGCCCAAGCAACGAATTCACATTTGCAAAATCAGTAGCGGCACCTCGAGCCGTGTACTCCTCTCGCACTAACAATCCATACTCGGAACCCCTACTAGCTGAAATATTTGCTGGTCCGAAGCACATGAATGATGCGCTAGAGCTCAACGTCAATTATTTCCCCAGAGGCCTATTCGGAGGAATGAAGTTGGTGCAAGGGTGTCAAGGCACATGATTATTGATAAGATGCTCTGCGATGCTGTTGTTGGGTCGGGATCATCTTCTAATTGTCATGAAGCGGTTCCCGACGGACCGAGGCAGGTTGTTTCGTTGGGGGCATGATTCGAATCTCGTGCCAATCGATTTCACGGAGAAATTCCAGTTATAAAATGGTTTGAAGTAGATTTGCCAGGTCCGCAGAGATACAAGGAGGATATTTTACGGGAACATGCTATCCAAGATCCGAAAATTTTATTCGGATTCCATATGATGTAACGTCCACGTCAATGTCAACAAACAACGGTGACCAAGAAGAAGGTTGGTTATCCGCTCTCAAAAATGAAGGATGGGATCCTGCTGCTCCGACCATTTACATCCTTGAAGGATTGGTGTACTACTTGACGGATGAGGAGGTGTATAAACTACTGTATTCCATTCCTTCTATTCCAAATAGTCGGATCATAATATGTTCTGTTGTTAATTATAACCTCTACAAATCGATCCATCAATACATGTCGTGGAAATCAAATATGAGGAGTTTGAAATGGACGGGGGCTTTGACAACATTGTCAACTTATAAATTGGTACAGAATGCTTCGGTGAATACTCCACAAAGCTATGGGTTGAATGTCCGTTGTCTTTTGAGTGTGCCTGGTAATGTGAGTATATGGAAGATAATGAAGTCTTGGGTATTGGAACCTTGTGAGTGAATTCTTGAATTTAGTGCTGTAGAATAGGCCGCAGTAGATAGGGTGTAAGTGGAAGAAAGTTGAAATAGGCGTCAAACACAATGGTATTTTAGACCTAGGAGTAACATGTTCAGTAGAAACATAATATTACAAGTCTTCGCGTCCTTTTTACAATACCAGCCATTACTAAAAATACATTCAGCCTTCTTCTTCGTGGTACACAGTGTTGTAGTATGTACGATACTATCCTGGTGCTTTTGATTTTGCGTTGAGAGAGTTTGAGCTGCTGCATGCTCCCCCAAAACATGAACCAACTTTTCCTATTTCATTCATCTTGACATATATATATATATATCATTGGGAAGAATACTACTATATAAACATACAACGTCCATTCCTCTCTTAACATATTATCATTGAATACTACTACTATAAACATACACACAAAACACATCTACCCTATTATCATCTTCTGTACAAAACCAAAATTTATTACTAGAGCTAGCAGCTAGCTGCTCATTTTAGTGCTCGTTTCACTCCTTGTTCCTATTCGTATTTATAAATCCAGTCACTATCCACTCATCGTCCATTCATCTTAACATTCATCATTTCCATATTCACAAACCTCGCAATACCATCCATACTTTCCGTCATGTACACTTTACTAGCCTCGCTAACTTCTGTACTCACAATCAAATCCCATTCCTCGCCCACTCCATACCACATCTTGTCGTCACGTACTTTACTGCCACCACCTCTACTACTGCTACCAATATGAGCAGTGTTGGATCGTACTGCTAAAATATCCGCAATACGATCCACAGCCTCCCCGCGTGACATGACAACAGTATCCTTAGTAGTAGTGGACGATGACGACGATAACAAAGTGTCAATATCATCTTGTAACCCAAGGTAAGGCAATATGACATCGACCATGACATCATTGACATTCTTGGACAATAAATCATCATCGTACGAAATCAATAATCCTGAGGAACTTCTATCATGTTCTTCACTTGCCACATCTACCAAACTGGATAGGTGCAATGCACACACTTCTTCATGAGATAACGTTTCCAAATAATGGATAGTATTCATACTCTTATTGGAGTTGTGATGATGAGATGATGTTGTTGTTCTCTTTACCAACGCCTTGGAGGGATTGCGTCGTGATTTGACACTACAGGCAGATGTGCGCTGTTTGCTCTGGGTGGACTTGGCGAGCACGTCGTTGGCATTGCGGTAGACGAATATCCACGGCACGTGGGGATAGATGGCGCGCAATTCGGGCAGGTGGGCGGAGGAGGAACTGGATACCTTGAGGTACAGTTTCGTCATCCGAGAGTCGCTTGGAGTGCGCGAGAGCAATGTGATGACATGACGTACTAGCTGGGATTGTGCGCTCGAGGAACATTGGGATTGGGACGTCTTGTGATGGCGATTGCGGAGCGTGTCGCATGCCGAGAGGGCATCGCGCAAGGCGGGGTGTTCGGATACGACCAAGGTGGAATCGAAGGCTCCTGATAATACGTTGGATATGAGTCCGGCGCCGGAGTGTCCTTCGTGGTATAGCAGTCCGGAGAGTGGGAGCTGCTTCATCATCTTCGTGTTAGTGCTGCCGTCGCCGTTGCCGTTGCCCGAGCTGGCGTTCTTGTTGCTCCTCACGAATGACGGTGCGTTATCCACAACATAATCATTGAAACGCACCGCATCCATAACCTCACTCAGCGACATGCGATAACGATGTTCCCCACAATGATCCGATTTGGATAGGATGGTATGAACCGTGGGATAGTCCGACGCTTGGCTCTGCTTGTTGAGCGTTGGATCGTAGTCGCAGAATTCGGCCTTGACATTGCTGTAATAGTCATCATTGGCAAAGCTGGTGGGTGAATAACGGATGGAGGCAAGTTGCAGCTCGCCATTCATTATCATCTCCATGTGATTGCGTGTCAAGTGTGGATCGGGGGAGAATTGCATGGCGATGAGTGATTCGGGCGGGGGTGGTTCTTGTCCCGTCGTCTCTTCTGCTTCTACTTCCGATGGAGATGCTGGAGGGGCTGTAGTGGTTGATTCATTCATGTTGGTCTCGTCGGCGGTGACGGTGCCGGCGGCGGTATTGTGGCGGAGGAGGCCGCGGAGGGGGTTATTGACGGAATGCGCCGAGGCCATGAGGCCGAATAGGGCGGTGAGATGAAGAGGAGCATGCATTGCGTGTATTGGTCTATTGTATTACAATTAATCAAGTTCCTTTAGTCCGGCAGAGTGAGTATGATGATGTATAATGATGAGAATGTATAATGATAGTATGAATGATGAGGTTGCGTGCATTATGAATATGAAAATGACGTGTGATGTTTCTAGGGACGAAGCAAACCGGAAGTAAAAAAGGGGCGGGCTGGGTTGAAATGAGATTCAACATTCTTCCCGAGAGATGGTCAAAACAGTTCAAAACAATTGTGCCCTGTGCATGCCTTGTGAACCCAACTGTCGAATCAGTGGTGCTTGTGAAACAAATTTGGGAGGGGCTGCTATCAACAACTGTACTTCAAACCCGACCGTTATCCATACCGGGTATTCAGTAACATTTCAAAGAGTGCAATGGAAAACATGATACAGCGAGTCTCCAGGGGAAGATAGAGAAGGCATCAACGGTAATCAGTGAGCATTTCAGTCTCGACCGGTACAGCGTTCTGAGATATCGAATACCGGGGCCATAAGTAACAATAGTATTTTAGACCCTCGAACGGTATAAAGGTAGGTATGTATTTTAGGTCAAGGAACGTAATAACATACGAAATGTCATGATTAGTGACTAGTCATTAAAAAGATCTGTGAACGTGAACGATATATCAGTATGAATAGGATCCAGATCAGTCATTTACAGACTTTGTCTAGCAATTTTTTGCATAGCCGCTTGTGTTCAAAACAACGTTCAAGAAATTACCTCAGCCCCTCACCTCCCTTCGTTTTTTTTCACATCTCTTCGATGTTATGTACAGTAGACTACCTCGACTTGTCCCACCCCGGTGGGACAATTCTCAGGCCAAGGCTCGCGTTTGGGGGTGGGACAATTCACAAGTTTCTTTAGTATTGTTGCCCTTTTGCAAGGCGCTTGGGCGGTCTTCTCCGCCAAATTAACTTTGTATGTAGGAATCTGTAGTAATCCACATACTGGATCTTTCGGATCTTTCCGCCTCTCAATTTATGTATCCAAGATTTGTTCTCCATCAACATCAACCTCCATCCGTTCTTTATTATCATGATATGTATTCTCGACGCCGCCGATGCCCCCTACCTACATATGATTTTCCATGATGAGAAGTATCCTCGTTTATACCCAAAGCCCAGCATGAGTGTGTGTGTATGTGTGTGTGTGTCCAATGTACAACATATACTCCTACCTAACCACGTACCTACTAACTTCTACTAGTAGTTGCTCTGAAAAAAAACGAGGTAAGGTGGGACAACTCTCAAAGCAAAGGCTCACCTGCCATCCAGGGGGTATCGTAGGGGTGGGACAAGCCGAGTAGGGTGGGACAAGTCGGGGGTAGTCCACTACACTGACTACCTCTGGGTGTGGTGGAGCCGCGCCGGGCCAAAACAGAACTCACCGTTGGAATGAGCGCCAAGCAGGGCTTTGTACCCCACAGGTAATCATACCCAAGTATCCCACCCTCTTGGGTAGGAGTATGAGTATTTGGGCCCAAATACTCATACCCGGCACCCGAGGGTTTAGTCGGGTGCCACCCATACTCATACCCGACACCCGAGGTTTATGTGGGGTATCAGTCGGGTGTCAATTTTGGTCTAATGTTGACCATTATTTTATAAAATCACTACCTGGGGGGATATTTCTAATCTTCAATGAAATTGTTAAGCGCAAGATAGAGCACATCAAGAAAAAAATTGGATATGGGGGGCAACTAAAATATTTTTATAGATAGTTTAGACCCCCTCAATATATCTTATAGATACATACTGATTCCTACGTGTATCAAATACTCATACCTGACACCCCAATACCCGAGCAAAAGCGGGTCGGGTATCGGGTGGCACCCGAGTACCCCGCACCCATTGTTTGACACTTTCTTTGGTACTCAACTGATACTCTACACTTTCTTTGGTACTCAACTGATACTCTACCCGACATTGTGGGCAATTCAACGAGACACGGAGGAAGGAGTGACTATCATGCGCTCAATCAGCGACACGCGACACGAGCGGCAGCCTCTGTTGCGGGTTGCGGGGCCTGCATCCATTTCGTCGCGGGCCCTGCAAGACTAACATAGCCAAAACGCAACGTCTTGTAGGGCTACGGTAAAATTAAGTTTGATTATTGTAATTTACATAGGCTAAAGTAAATTACTAGCTTAACTTCGTCAACGTAAGGGGGCCAGGCCGGGGGCTACCCCCCAAACGGCATTTCACGGAGTTCGAAAGGCACCTCCTGGGCCCGGTTCTCGCGGCCACACGCACACTATCCTAAAAATAAATGTTCTACTGCGGGCGTGCCAATCCCACATATCTGTAATTACAGTAACTCTGTCGCTCCCGCCAAAGAACCTAACTTCATCCTCCAGCCAAATTATGTGAAGCAGATGCAAAAGATCTGGCGTACGTAGGTAGGAATATGTAGAATGTTGCAGGGGCCGCAACGGAATGGATCAGGCATAGGCTTAGGCTTATAGGGGGCGGGGCGCGCGCCCCCGGAAAGTAGGACTGCTGATCAGCCTAAAAGCCTTCTTATGGCCTGATTTGGGCAGAATTTAGGCTCCAAGCGGGTCATTCTGTAAAATTATCAAGGGATAACCCTTATGTAGTATGTAAACCTACGAGTTCCTACGTATAAGCCCCCCAAATTGCGGGGTGCATTTAGGGGCGCATAGCTCCCCAACTGCTGATTGGATGCCCCCTATAAGCCTAAGTCTAATCAGGCCCCGCAACGGAGCTTGCACACGAGCGTGTGGTTTTCATAGCATACGATACCATAATAGATTGCGTAACTGCAATAGCAATAGAACTGCAATAGCAGATTGCAATTTAGAGACATGGATACACTCACTGACGACATTATCTTCGCACTGACAAACTTCCTCGGCCCACACAACCGCATTCTCCTTGCTTCAACCTGCAAGCGATTTGGGGAAAGTAGGCCGACACAGGCCGGAGAAGCGGTAGCCTGCGATGATGGCAATGGCAAGCCTGTCACATCCGTGGCGAAGAAGAGGAAAGCAAAAAAAACAGCGCAAGACCAAGCGCAAAATGAAAAATGGGTCGAATTTGATGGAGGAAGCGGCAAGAAAAATTGTTGAGACGACGGCGAAGAATAATGATGACTGGGGTGCCAGCAATTTACTAAAGCGCATGGGAAGTGAATCTTGGATTGCCGTGTACCTTCGCTCGCATCAACTATGCACATCGTTGGTGTTTTATCGTCTTGTCGGCAGCGTCGTCAGCCATGAAAAAAAGGACCTTTTTCGCATACAGAGGAAGGTATACAGAGATGTCCTTTCAGTCAACCATGATATGTCTATGGCAATATGCCAGGAGGTCATGATCGCCGGGAAGCACTATGCCGAATTCACTGTCCTTAGCAGTGGATTTATGTTCCCAGGCATTGTGCGGCCAGTAAAAGAATGCGACGCCAATGTAATGAAACCCATCTGATATGGAATTTAATCCTACCACAAACGGTTATATCCAGTTTTGCCGTGAACAAAAGCGGGGGGGGGGGATCAAGGATATGCTGGAATGGTCCATTATTATGCATATGCCGGTGAGGTTGATAGTGCAAGTAGAAGCACCTTTAAAAACGATGGTGACGTGATAGGTCTTCTTCTTGATCTGGACAATGGAACTCTCTCTGTGTATCACAATGGCACATGCCTTGGAATGAAGCAGAGAGGTCTCAATGGGCATTATCGCTGGGTAATGATCTTGAGTTCGTCTACACATTATTACAGACCTATTGTGAAGATTAGCCGTGCACCTTTCCCGGCTGACAATTGATGGCTATTTGGTGTGCGATTTTAAATGGTATATTCTTGTACTGTGTTTTGTGTTGTTTTGGTTGTTAACATTTGCGATGAAGATTTAGAATTAGTGCATTGATAATATGATCAGAAACTAAGTGCCACTTAAATGGAATGTAGCGATGTGTAAGTGCTCGTTCTTTTGTACAGGCTTGACAAAAATCTGTTAGCACATAGGTACCAATGTAGGAGGAAACTTGAAACTGAAAGGGAAATGGCTCAAAGGATGGCAAAGCCGATGGTTTGATGCTGCCTGAGGGAGAGCAAGTGGGCTTCCCTGCTTGTTTTAAGGTGGACAATGTCATGCAGGTAGAGGAAAGTTGTACACTTCATTTTGGATGACTCATTTTTGATATGGTACCATACTTTGTGGTACTTTCCTTTTTTTATTCCCTACCTACAACTAATACTACCAGCGCATCAGGATAGATATCGCCTATCGCTAGCATAATACAATATACTCCTTCATTAGGTGCGCCAACAAAAGACGCCATTGACAGGCTGTATTATTTCATTTCTAAAGTGGTTCATCGTTCTACTCTCCCTCTATCTTTCACACTCACGTTTGAGCGATTATTGAAAATTATTCCAGGATCCTTTTCCATTTTTGACCAATTTCCCTCTCTATGCTTGGCAACTCACAAAGCATTTTCACTATGCCCGCTGTCCAAACCCTGTTTGCTAGGTATTGTAGGTACTACACGTAGTTTCCTTGAGAACGGCCTTAGCCGCTTGCGATCGCCAACACTATTATATTAATTCCTTCGTTGAGCATCGCCAACGAAGAATGTCCCGAAAGATGAGAACCCTGGTGTCAGAAACATAGCATGCTACGTAACCGAAATGCTATTTGCGATATGAAGCTAGCAGGCAGTAGGTACATTGCTAATCACCTCATCTCACACCATCTCACACCCAACGCATAAAAAAAGAGAGAACAAATCCACCATGAAGACCGCAACCTCACTACTCGTAGCGCTCCTTGCCCATCCATTGGCAACCAATGCCAAACCCTTTGTACTACCCAAAAAGAAGTCCATCATCGCCAAGGATCCAATCCTCAAACTTCGCGGAGGAGACCTTGGGCCAATCAGCGGCAAGACTCTTGCCAAAACATTCGGCGTCCTCGCCATCGGCGACGCTTTGGCCGGCACCATCAAACCAGTCGACGTATGGGACAAGTTTGGTATTGAAATCGAGCCCGGATCGAAGGGAGAACACTACCTGGGTCACGGATTAGGATCATCGGCCGCGGCTCTCGCCGTGACGAGCCTTCTGGTCCTTTCTGAGAAAACATCTGTCGATGAGGCGATTGGGTATGGAATGCTCACGCGATGCGCGTACATGACCGAAATGCTGTTGACGGATAAGTATAAGGAGCTTGGCGTGCCCACCGTGCCTCATATTACCATGTACTTGATCTTGTTGGGTACGGCGTTTGGTTTGATAAGCGATTCGGACTATGGTGCGTTGGCCAAGGTTGTTTCCATTTTGCTTGCTGGACATGGCAGTTTGCTCTTTTTGAGTCCAAGGATTGATGGTGAGTGATGGATGTATTTTGACCTTTCTCTTGGGTCGTGTGTATGCCTCAGCATGTTTACTCCTGCGTATTATGCATGCACCACAGATGACGATAACACGAAGAAGATGGCAAGGGTTGATGGTGGATACATGTTCGTGAGTTCCCTCTTTTCCGCTCTCTTGGCGTTTGGAATGGAACCCGTCACGGCAATGGGTTACACATCCATCTTTTGCGTTCCCATATTCATGGCTGTTTTGGATCTGATCACAGTGGACGAGCTCTTCGGACTGAGCACTCAGGCTTGGACTGTTACTCTTATTGCATTCATTGGTGCGTCAGCATATGGCATGTTGACTTAGAGTTATAAGGTTCAACAGATTTTATTTGTTTGCACAATAATATTGCACAATAATGGCTTGTACTTGCCAGAAAGGAACAGCATGGCATCTCTCTAGAATATGTTCATTACAATGCGCCATGCACGTATGCTAGTGTGCTGCTATCATTACATACAATTTATTTGTCCATTACTATGCATCTGTGTCTAAACCTACAATGTAGCCTACATGGAGAACGATTTGAACATTGATAGTTCATCACAAGACAAAGTTCTAGCACTTCTTATCCCCGTTTGGATATCAATTGAGCCATTCGATTCAAAATCTGGACAAGAAAAGGAATGCCTAGAATGAAACTGGGTGCGCTACCAAGGAAGGTTGCGGTTAGGTAGAAAAAGTTCCAGATGGCTGGGAGTATTCTGTTGTATTTATTTTGATTTGACTCATCTACCTGGAGCTCCCAGTGATTTCATGGTACATGGTCCTACTGAAAACAAATTGTCTGGAGAATGTCATTTATAAGCAAGCAAATGAGATATTTCACTAATCCATATTGGATGTAGTTTGTAATGCAAACTCAAGTATGCTTCAGTTCATTATATCATATCCATTTTTTTGGTATTTATAGTTATCCTCTCTTTGCCTTTAATGCGAATTGGAGGGATAAGAAGTTTTGTTTAGAGCTGAAAAGACTGCGGGAGTGGTTTGAACTCTGTGTGAGTATCCAATTCAGCATTGGCCTTGTGTAAACGGCCAATTCTGCATTGTCATAGTGACTCCAATATCAAATACCATAACTGCACATGGGTAAAACCTTATACAATACTTTCATAAACTAGTATAGTTGAGGAGCAAAATATCGGTGGTTGAATGACCACTTTTCAGCATCTATGTGTTAAGAACGTTTTCTGCCATCTCAATGTTGCCCAGGGTACAAGCCACCATGTAATGATCATCCCTTAGCCCTCCTTCCCGATACTTGCTGAGACAAGTTCTCCAATTTTGAAGGGCCTCTCTGTAATTACATTTTGCGGCATGCATACATCCAATCTGATGAAGTGTCTGGGCTTCTAGCTTTGGATGGGTTCCAACGCGAGAACTGATATCCAGGGAAGCATGGTAGCATTCTGCAGCCTTTTCGTTGTCACCAATGGCCGCAAAAATAATTCCCATGCCAAAAAGAGTTTTTCCAATCTCGATATCTCTATTGCCAAGCTGGAGCTTCCGTATTCGCAGTGCCTCCTTCAAACATCTGAGAGCCTTCGTGTGATCATTCTGCTTTTGGTACATTCCAGCAACGTCGTCTAGACTGGCAGCGACCTTTACATGATCTCCTCCAAGCATGAGCTTGCGCACACTCAAGCCCTCTTTGTGATTTTGCATCGCCTTTTGCGCGTCGTTTTTTGCATCACACACATATCCAAGGCTATGGTAGGTATTGGCCACACTCAAGTGTCCTTCCCCAACTGTGCTTTTGTACATGTCAAGTGCCAAATTAAAATTGTCAAGTGCAAGATCGTATTGACCCCTGACCCTGCGCACTTCTCCTATTCTTGAAACAATGTCTGCAGTATCTTCGTCTTCTCCCGAGACAGACAAGCGCAATTTCAGACTCTCTTCGTAGCATACGAGAGCCTCTAGATATTGCTTCTTGGATTCACGCACGCCACCAATCTGAAATAGAACTTCTGATACTCCTAACTCATTATCGCTCATCTGCTTCCTAATCCCAAGCGCCTCGTCAAAATACACCATCGCATTATCAATGCTTCGTTTTTTGAGATAGATCTTACCTAGTTGAAGTAATGCATTTGAAAGGCTCTCAGAGTTGCTTTTCTCACAGCTTTTTTGGAAGAGAACAAACTTGTCCAAAAGAAGGACAGCATCTTCATAATGACCTACTTCACTCTGTGCAATTCCAAGACTGTATGCGGCCTCAGCAAACTGCTCAGATTCACTACCATAGATGCTCTCTCGCATTTCAAGACATCTCTCCAATGAAGTCAATGCGTTCTCATTGTCACCACTTGCAATCTGTGACAGCCCGAGTAGACGACACACATTGGCGCATTCTTGAGACATGTCACCATTTTCAGATTCTCGGTAAATATCTATAGCGTCTTGGAAGAATCCTAACGACTTGAAATGATCGTTTTTACTTTGATGCATCCTACCTGTATGGACGAGTGCGTCTGCAATATCTCTATGATTTTTGTCGAGAAGTTTGCGCCGCATTCTCAGCGCTTCCTCAAAGCAGCGAAGAGCCATTTCATTGTTATTGAGTCGGTCCTGGATTAATCCGACCTGAATCAACAAATCTGCATTTTTCAGGTGGTTCTTGCCGTATATTATTTTCTGAATCCGTTTCACTGTTTCAACAAATGAGAGGGCACATTTAGTCTCAATATGAAAGACCAAGATAAAGGAAATGGGCATAGATGTGGTAATCACCTTCTTTGAAAGCAACAAGAGCGCCGTCAACGTCATCCTTTAAGGATTTCAACTTTCCAATCTCCATCAACACATTGGCACACGGAGATCCATCAGGAACCACGACTTGTTTAATCTTCAAAGAATGCTCATATGATAGAATTGCGTGGTCATTTTCACCTAGATTTGCGTATGCTAGACCCAGCAGATCAAGCACATCACTTTTCATGATCTCGCAATCCCGACTACCCCTGTATGCTATCAGAGCAGCCTTCAGCAAGGGAAGAGCAAACGTGAAATTATCCTTCTTGATGTAGAGCGAGCCCAAGAGATGCCGAGTTTCAGCCAACGAAACATGCTTCTCCGAAAGCTTCGATTTCTTGATTTCCAATGCCTCCTCAAGGCAAGCAATCGCACTATCCACTTTGTTTTGATGAAAATATATTTTACCAAGACTTTTCAATGTTGAAGGCAACGCACGGAGCACTTGAGTATACAAAGATGCCTGACAAAACACAAGAATCAAAAAGATGAAAAGCTCACCTATGCAAAGAAAATGAAACGTCCAAATGATCATCTTCCAGTACAGTTCGCCTGACTTTCAGTGATGCCTCAAAGGATTCAAGCGCAGCATCTAGGTTGCCGATTTGAAGCATGGCAAGCCCCACACAGTGCTCTGTCTTTGCAATGGATATGTGCTCTTTCGGGAAAATCTTCCTCTTGATTCGTAGTGCTTCTCCATAGGAACGGAGGCTACTTTCAAACTGGCCCTCCCTCGCTTCACAATTGCCAATGTTATGCATTGTCTCTGCTATACCAGCAGTGTCATTGTTATCAGAGGACATTTTTCGCATCACCAACGAATCACGGAAGCATTTGAGGGCCTTTTGGTTGGCTGACTTTTTCACGTGAATAACTCCAATCAACGAAAGAGTTACGCCAATTTGTTTGTAATCTTTCTGCTGTTGAAACACCTGCAGAGCCTTCTGCAGATACGTCAGAGCCTTTGACTGTTTGTTTAATCTGTGATCATAAAGTGTTCCCATTTCGACCAATAGGCTACCAACTTTGTCTGACATTTCGTCTTTGTTCGCGCACTCCTTGACCTGCAACTTTGTCAGAGCAATCACATCTTCGTATGTTCGCAGTAACACCGAGACTTGATTTTTATCTGACAGGGCGGCAGACACTAAGCGGACTCTTCTCTTCAGGCATTGCTCGAAAAATTGCAGTGCCTTCTGCCGTTCTCCTTTTATACGGTATACATTTCCTATGCAATCGAGTGTATCACATACGTCATTGATTCCGCTGATGTCGTACGCGCCTGAGACGTTTGCCAGCCTGATCAGCAATGCTTCCCTAAAACATGACAAACTATGGCACAGAAAGAATCCCTTAGGGCGGCAACGCCAAAAACCAACAACCCAGTCATTGCTGCACAATACTACTTACCTCTCGGAATGCAAGCCAAGATCATCACAGACAATGCCAATATTGTGAAGCACTTCCGCAGATTCGAGATGTGGCTTTCCCAATACCGCAACCTTGATACGATGTGCCGTCTGAAAACACTCCCGAGCCTTCTTAAAATTTCTCTTCTCGCGATTGATTTTACCTATCCAGCAATAACTATCTGCAACGGAAAGGTCGGTCTCGCCAAACTGAGACAATCGAATCGAGAGACTTTTCTTCAAGCATTTGAGTGCGACGCCATTGTCTTTCTTGGCGTGGTACATGATTCCGATGTTGTGCAACACGCGGGCGACGCATGGATGCTCGTAGCCAAGAGTGACCTTGTATATCCGCAACGCTTGCTCGTAGCACTTTTGTGCAAATTTGAAGTGGTGGAATCTTTGATGATGGCAGCCCTTAATGTACTGTTTGCGGCATTGCAAGGCAGGTTGATGAGTGCCATAAAGGATTGTGGATTGAAACAATAAGCTAACATACATTGTATACGAAGACTTACAAGGATATCCGCAATAGATTCATGGTTCTGATCCTCTCCACAGGCTTCACTCTTGAGTTGAAGAGCTTCCTCGTAATGCTCCATTTCTTGAACACGATAAACTCCAATATCGCCAATGCATTCACCAATCATTTGTAAAGCATCACCAATATCTCTTTGTACCTTGCGCCGCTGCTCTGATTCATTCCTATTGGAAGAATATTTGGGTGTGTCTGCAGTAGAGGATGCCAGCTCACCCGCTTTCTCACGCAACACTGTCGAAATAGAACACAGTATATTAAAATGATCTTCCCTCCATGCCGCCATATCAGGTGCATGATTATGAGTGCTGCTGCCATTGGCCGCCGCTGCTGACGATCCCCGATTATTGCCGTTATCGTAGTCATCTAAAGAGGAAGTTTCGCGACGTTTTATATCGGCAGCCTGCAACTGTTTCGTTCGCCATTCATCGACCGTTGATTTAAGACATACATCCATCCTTACGCAGTCACGACAGTGAGCTGAGGTTCCTCCCAAGAGACCCATGAATAGTAACCGTCGTCGAATGAACCGTATATCGTAAAGTAACGATTTGGCCTCGTCTAATCGACCCGATGCCAATAGATGCTGGATGGCATGTTGACAAGAGTACCAAGCCAAGTTGTTTTTCGATGTTGATGCATCATCATTGTCGTTGTCATCTGCAAGTTCATCAAGAATACTCGGGTAAACTGCCCGTGCCAAAACACCATGACAATCACGAAGCAAACCTCCATCAAGACTAATAATTCCATCTTCTCCCCTTTTCCGCGTACACTCACCAAAGACATGACTATCCATGCCAACAAAGAAGGTCAATCCCTCATCCGATAACCGAACCGCCGCCGACGATGACGACATCGTACCATTCTTGTTATCATCCATTACATCAATATCAGCTCCATAAATGCTAATCAACCCAATGTCACGCAATGCCTTACAGACGTAATTGCAAACGGCAATGCTAGCCTCGGGTAATCGATGATGCATATCTTGCAATAATGACTCTGTACTTATCGGTACGTCGTCAAATGTTGCCAGCTGTTCGTGATTCGATACCACCCAAGAGTACATCATTCCCGACTGCGCCCCCGCCCTCGTTGCCGTACTTTTACTGGTATTTTTACTTCTTCTTGGACTCGATACATTCTCATCATTGCCATCATTATTGGTGAATTTCAATCCAAGAACGGTAGCCCAAGCCATGTAAACAAATGCCAATGGCACAAGGACCACTGGTTGCCGGTTGGAAGATAATTGATCCACAACAACTTCCACATCTAATGAGACTTCATTGTTATCGTCTTCCCAAATTTGTCTCCATCGTTTGAGATTTGACAGCCCCGCCGTTGTGGCACTGCTGGGACAATTATTAGAAGAGGATGATGATGGTGATTGTACCCCCCTGAGATAGCTCTTGGTACCTCCGGTAGAGGCATCGCCACCATTAACCTTACTGTTGGACGACGACGACGACGACCACAACGAAAAGAACAATCGATGACATAACTCAAATCCATATCGAAATTTCATCACATCTTCATTATCGGAGGATGAGAATTCTCCTTCGGGTAAAGGAATGTTTTCGAATAATGCTGAGTAGCCATCGTCTGGTGCCAGCGATGCCGGAAGTTCGTCATCGTGATCGTGGGACCCATTGCCCATGCATGTTTCTTCTGGTTCATCATTGTTGGACGTTGCTATTGCACCCTTATCATCATATTGCTCATCATTGACACCAATATCTCTATTTTGCAGCACCAATTCGTCACTATCTGCAATGGTATGATGTCCATGATACAGCGGGACGGTCTTAAAAGTAGGCGCTGATTTAGTAGTACCATAGGCATCTGCATCAGTCCTATGGCCATCCACCACGGGTAATATCTCAGTCTCTGACTCCAAATTATCCAATAAATCCGATGCTGACTTGTCATGCCCAGAATCATTCAAATTTTCAGCATCATCATCTGATAAATTCCCCGAGGAGGAACACGTGGATCGGGTGGATTTCACCAAGTCTTGGACAGTATCGGGGAGATGCATCGATTCTTCCCTTGAGATGTTGGCAATAATGTCAATGTCGTTGGCGCCATTATTCTTCGATGAATTTGTATTGATGTGATTCATGTCAGACGTTTCAGCAGCAGCATCTCCAAATAATTCCCCCTCGTCAATAATATTGTGGTTTTGTTCCAATCGGACACGACTCTCATTCTCTGGTGCCATTACTTGCTGATGTTGTTCCCGCCCCTGTTGCATCACGGCAATAGAGTCCTTTCCATGAGAATTATTTGATGATTCTACATCTACACTGTCCTCATTTTCATGCTCGCACAAACTAGCTACTGGCGTGGCTCCTCCCGAAGGTGATACTGTTGTTTGTTCCTCCTTCTTTGATGACGACACCACAGCAGTATTCTCTGCCTTCTCTCCATCACCCGCCGTATCATCATCATCATTGAAGAAACTGTCATTCAGTTCATTCTCAATCTCATCCAACAAATCCGTCATTTCATCTGACAATGATGGGGGATACTGCACTATAGTAGCATCGGGTGTCACAGTGTTTACATCAGAGACGGTAGTACCGTTATCAACTCCCTTCGACTTCTTGGCAGCAGCCTCCTCTTTCGCCAATGTATGTTCCTCTTCCTTCTTCTGGTATACTTTCCTCTCCCGCTCCGCCTCGCTCGCCAATTGACGTTGCTTTTCCTCCTTTCTCTGCTTTTTCGCCGCGGCCACTGCTGACGCGGCAGCCTTTTCCATCTCCCGTTGGTTTGCCGAAGCTGATACCCTATCTTGATTTAATCGCTTCGCTTCTAGAATAGTTTCCTCCCGTTCCTTTCGTGCCATCATTTGGATTTGTTCTAGCGATAGACTTGCGGCTTTGGGCGGTGCTTGCCTTGTTGTTGCAGTGGCCGTCGTTGGTTTCGGAACATTATTTGGCCTGGAATGATCATTAGTTGTAGATTTCCCAGCAGTCAAATGTTGTTTCTTTGGAGCATCATCTGGTAACTTTTTCTTCGGAGGATTCCCCAATGATGATGACAAACCATTATTATTCGCAGAAGAAGATGCACTCTTCTTTGACATTAGAATACTTTTTTTGGACACGTCTGATGCATCGCTCTTTTCTGTTGCTACAATCTTTGGCTGATGCAAACTCATGTTCCCCGAGTTTGGCAATGATTCACTTGTCTTTTTGTTACTCTCGCTGCCTGCACCAGAGGATGAGCAATCTGCAGTACTTCTTTGTTTGGACACGTCTAATGCATTCTTTTCTGATGGCACCTGCTTCTTTGCACCAATTACTTTTGACTGCCCAGCCAGAGACGCAGAAATAGGTTCCTTCTTCGCTGAGTTACTTCTTCTTCTTTCCCCAGATTTCTGCTCCTCCCCTTCTTTCAACTTGTTCGCTATCCATTCCTTTGTTGGCTTCGATGCAGCCACAGCAACAGCCGCAGGACAAGCAGGCAAACTATTCTTCTCAATCCCCAAAATCTGAATAGCAAAATGAATCAATTCCTTCCTACCCTCCAATAATTTAGTAGGATCTTCCTTTTCCAATTTCAACTGCGCCGGAACATCATGATCACCGTCATCATCATCTACATCTCTTTTTCCACTACCCACAAAGCCACACCCAATCAAATAATCGACACTTCCCCCAAATCTCCCACATCGTTTCCAAAAGGTGGCGTTTGTGACTTTTATTTTACGCAATTTAGAATTCTTGTGTGTGGGATCTTGGAGGAGGTTATCGAGTATGCGTAGTAAGGTTAGTATGCATGTTCTTTGTTCTTGTTTATTGCTGCTGGTGGTGGTGGGAGTGGTTGTGAGGAGGGATGATTTCAGTTTGGTCAGGGATGGACCGAATCCAAAATCATTCGACATTATTTTGTTATGATATGATGACTTCTTCTTCTTCTTGTCAGCTTCTTTTTTGGTCTCAATATAATATATAATATGTCTTGTACCAATCAATAGATGATGTCGTCGAAATCATCCGATTAGGTGAGTAAAGATATCATTGCATAGGGCGAATATAATAGAGTAGAGGAGGGCCGCCTGCCAACTGAGGCATGTGAAATAATGTGGTGGACATAAACACCCTCTAGATTCTAGATACCATGGTCATAATCTGTCGTAATAATATTGTTTTTGTTGGATCATACGATACAACCTTCGTACCATTCGGATCATTTAGGAACGCAAACTTGAATCTGAAATGAGCACAGTGACACGACTCATCATTTAACGAATATTGGTAGTTTAGCGTGTTCATTTTGAAATTTAGTGGTGTTTTCTTCCGAATCGAATGGTAAAATACCTTTGTATAACAATTCAAAGATTCGACACACCATCATCAAGGTCATCGACGGGTCATTCATCGAGGCATGGGGGTTAACCCGAATCCCGTTTGACCTCGGGGATTAGCGTGCATGCCAACGCCCGCCCAGGCCACCCTAAATAAGGCCCAACTAATTTGTGTAGTGGTTTGCGGGAACCCTCAAACATTAGGTGGTAGACACGCAACAAATGGTTGAGGGCCCCACCAACCAGCTGCACCATTGTAAGGCCCTACCAATAAGTCGTCAATTCTGGAAAATTGACCTGGGCAAGAACACTCCGGAACAAAGTAGAACTTATCTACATAGTCGCCATTTACATCGCCATCTTTTGCCCAAGATTCACCAAGAATCCTTCCCGCCAACTCTCACATCACTCCCAAGCCCAACTTGTGCTACCCCAAAAACAATGCGATTCTAGCACACCATGGCGCATTGGCTCCTAGTTGATTCGCCTCGCCGCTGACGAATTGCCGCCTCTTCACACCCGCTCCTGTCATTCGCCGCAGCTTATCGAAAATGTCGTCTTCTAACAACAGGAGGAAGAAGGCCAAGAAGGTTAAGCCTGGATTCGATTCCATTGCCGAGATTTTAGACAGCACCTTCTATGATTTAATGAAGTCGACACCACCCACGGCTCTTGGCAGCATACGCACGGCGTATAAGTCGCTAAAGACGACATTTACTGCATCAATCAAAGGCATTAAAGTGGCACTTACCACGCCATCCATTCATTCGAGGGCAGGTATCTATTCGACGCCATCTATTTATTCGAGGGCGGGCATCTCCTCGACACCATCGCCTCATCTGCGAGGCGTCGCCGTTACCACACCGTCTACATCAGGCAGTGAACGAAGCACTCGTCAGTCCGCCAATCGATCAAATTCGGGCTTCCATTCAATCGACGATGCGATGGATTTGAATGATGGTTATGTGGATAGGCTTGACGGGGGAGATAAGTTTGTTTCCACATCCGATCACGGGATGAAACGTCTTAGGATTTCTCATGTCCTACAGTTACGTGTCGGTGACAAATTTACATTGCTTGTGCCACCAACTGATCGCAGGCAACACAGATCAGCCATCAAACCGAGGAACGAAGTCACCAATCAATTTAGGAATATTATTATCGCCAACGCAGATACACGCAACATGAGCAGTGACGACAAGGATGATTATTTCACAAAAGCATTGCAGGGAAGAGCAATTCCCCGGGACGGGAAAGATCATCATGAGTACAACGTTCGAATTACGAGTCACCCAGAACGAAGATATTTTATGCCGCACAGATGCTGAGAGATCCGAGTACGATGTTTTTGAATCACCGTTTGAAGGAGACGACGATGAGTGTGTGTCGGTTGTTAGTAGTTGTATGGGCAGCCGTGGTGGAGAAGATGGCAATGTCGAAGTATCTGATGATCAGGGGCCGTCCGACGAAGCGGATTGGGAGACACTGAACGAGAATGATAAGGACCTATCAATTAAGTCTACTCTCAAGAAGCTGGGGAATGTGAAAAAGAGGCAAATGAGTAAGTTCATTTTGAAGGACTTGCTTGGCACGGCAGGTAATATTGCCATCAAGGATATCAAAAAGAGTCACTGTAAGGTTATGCGACGTGAGAGGCTCAAAATCAATGATATATACAGGGCGGTTAAGTACTTCGAGCAAAAAATGGAGGTGAGGAGAAAAAGGCTACGCGAAAACATTGAGCATTCAAAAAATCATACTTATGCGAGACCAACGTATTGGTGGAGAGATGAATGCAATCGTCTCATGAAAGAGAAGAGATTGGAAGCTGGTTTCCGTTAATATTTTATATAAATCAAATTAGAGAATACACAAATAATAATCATTCTACTTCTTCATCGGCTACTTCTTCTTCAATGGTATTCAGTCCTTCCCAACACTTATCAACGAGATAAGCAGGCATGAGGATACCATCATCGTCTACGTTTGGCAGGACCACAATGAGATGATTACCACATAGGTCTTTTGTGCCAATCTTCGTCGTGTCTGAAATAGACAACGCAATGATACCCTTCGCGACGAGCTGTAATACAAGTGCATGTATTTGAAACATCTTCTTACCCGGCACGTCCTTCTCATGGAAAATTGTTTGCTTTTCTGACTTGAGCATATTGACAAATGCCTTGCATGTTACCTTGGTTGAGTTAAGCAACTTCGCTGAGATTAAAGAAATGAGTTTCTTCTTGTACACCCTCTTCGTGAAGCCTTTGATTTGACCAAGGCAATAGGAGCAAAATTGACCACAGTCAGTCTTTGGTCTAATCTCGCGCTCAAAATAAGTTTCCATAAAAGAATGATAGCAAGTTTCAGGAGTTACCAAAAACTGAAGGACCTCATGCATTGCAAACAGTTGTATCTTGCGTTCGGCCGCCGATTCGCCCTGCATAATCCGAATAAAAATTGACTGGTATTGGGCAAATGACATGTGTATCTCGTAAGTATTGCTTCCGGGTTCTGCCGTAAGCTGACGATCTACTCTCCCAAGCTCCTGAACAAGTTCGTATAAACTCGATGGTATGCCCTTCTTCTTGGCATATTTAATCCAATTACTGCTAATTCCAGCTTGTGCAGATTTGGTGGCTACCACAATTTGGATTTTGGGCAAGCGAACGTCGTCAGTGTCGATGTTGTCGGCATCATCAGTGAAGGCACCATCGAATGTTTCAGAAGTACCCTCGTCAACGTCGTTGTTAACGTCGTCGACGAGAGCTCCGTATCTGTTGCTGATTGTAATGTTTTCAAGGCCATTACGGATGGTGATGTCGCCATTGAGAACGGTCCCTTCCCCATCGAGCTCATCGTATCTATACACGGCGTCCATGGTAGTTGTTTTCATCATAATGCCATCCGTACCAGTGAAGGAGGCAGCCACAGAGTTGGGCCCGCCATTGCGCCTGTGCTCCTCGAGTAGTTTATCGGCGGTGTCAAGAAATGGCCCCTCGGCATTGGTGCGAGAATGAGTGTAAAGAATTTGCTGATGAAGGGGTGATGTTTTAAGATCCCGCTCCACACTTTGTTTTAGGGACGTGGCCGCGTCACCAGAAATGTGGGTGGTGAAGAGAATGTTGCGTCGATCTAAGGGGCCAGCGAGCACATTCGGTTTCATTCCGCCAAGAAGAGATATGACAACGTCCTCGTCGGATTGCAGGAGCGTTGCGGAGAGGATAATACGTGGTACGGGGTGTGGCATTTGCGTGACCAACTGGCGAATAAAAGTGATGGCAGTCTGGAACTCCGGTCTGAAAAACCTTCCACTTTGTTGTACCTCGTGTGCCTCGTCAATGCAGATCTGCGAAATATGGCCCCGCCTTGCCAACCTCTCCAATATTGGCCTCCATGTATCACTGATCATAGCACCAGGGCCAAGGTAGATTTTGACAATCACGTGCTTCAACTCGGCATCCGTTAGATTGTTCAGACGAGCGGCGAGTAGTCTAGCGTCGTCCTTTTTGTGCTCATCGATGTGGTAGCCTTCTACGTTGTGTTTGATCACGGTTGCCTTCTCAACTTGGTCGCTGCCCA
>JALLAU010000086.1:0-22170 GCA_036939495.1 Thalassiosira hispida | reverse complement strand
CAAAGATATGCAAAAGGTACATTAGGAATTAATATGTCACAGGGCGCCAAGCAGGCGTCTCGTTCGTCTCCATCGTACATATTGTTCATTTTTCCATGCCGACGACTCTTTCAGAATCATTGTTCTTTTTTGAGCCCTCGCAAACCAAACAACAAATCCTTTTGCTATCAAAGCAGAGGAAATCGACGAATACATATCGCTAACTGTCGCTGACGACGGTTGGGGGGCTAGCTCTCCACCCCCGTGAGAAGATTCCTTTCTTCTTCACTAACTAATATCGCGGACGCGCTTCGCAAATACATAAGAAAAGGTCATACCGGCGAGGATTAATCTACCAAAATAGCTTCTCTCAACAAAGATACTGTCCCCCAGAATTACGAAAATAGTCACTTTTCTTGCGTTGAACAGAGCTAGAACGAATGTGATTTCCCTCCGATCTGTATTAAGTACAGTATACAGGTACATAACCGTGACTTCTCTCTGAGCGACTCTGCTGTGTAGAGTGATCGCGGCGGAAGCACACAAGACAACTCACATCCCACTCTCACACGATGTCGGCCCTCACCTACCCCTAATGATGCAAGCACTAATGGATCTGCCCAGAGCTTTGCCTACATCAACTACCGAACTCTTGAAAACTTCTGCTGTGGCTGTGGTCTAAGGATCAAATCATTCTTGTATCGGATCAGGTCAGACGCGGGGATAAGGTTATTGCCGCCATCCGACATCATTCTCTTCACCATTTGACTAGGGAAACATGAAAAGAATTAGCAAATCACGTAACCCGATAATCCCCGAGCCAACACATTCCACGGCGCCCAATCGCAAGGGAAAACGAAGCCACGGCACCCCCTCCTCGCCTACGGCCCCTCCCCCTCCCGAACTCCTAGTACGTGTCCAAGGCCCCGATGGGACGAGCGAGGCAACGATTCCAATATGGGTCCCACTGTCCATCATGGCGTCAACGGCCGCCAGGAATGCCGGCCAATCGGAGGTGGTAGCCCAGGCCGTTGCGAACGCGGTAGTCGGTCACGGAGAACTCATCGCGCGGCGGCATAGCAACATGAGTCGACCTGCACAGCAACATCACAATATTAATATCATGGCCGAGATTGCCGCAATGTCACAACTGGCATCACAAGCGTTGATAACAGCGGGGGGGAGTCAATACGCCGCGAACGTGGTCGAGGAGGCGGTACGGGGAGGGGGCGCGCTTCTCGTGCCATCATTGAATTCGCGACAGGCCATTCGACTCGACAGATCTCCAGAGTCGAGGGATGACGTGGACGCCAAACCTAATGAACGAGGTGGGGGGAGTGATCCGTCGCAAGTGGGTATTAATGACGAGTGGGGGATTCATGACGTCGGATCTGGGAATGACGACAAGACTGACAATTCAAAGAAGCAGGTTAGCTGGGTAGAAACAGCCACTGTCACAACCTACGAAGCTCAATCAAAGATATCTGAGGGCGAAGGCAATCCATTGTCGGGGAAGGAAATATATGTCGATGACATGAGTATTGGGAAGATGAAAACGAGGGATAAGAAACGGTCGTGGAGGCTGAAACATAATTCCAAGAGGAAGCAACCGCCAGTGCAGCATCAGCAGCCCCTCAGTCGCGCTCGTGGCCCCGGTAGGAGCAGTAGAGAGAGCGAGAGTACCAACACTGATTCAACCTCGAGGGCAGAGACTGAGATATCCAAATACGGAGGGGGGTGTTGCCATGATGCTGCGAAGGGGTTGGTTAATAACGACGAGAACAAGACGATTGGATCTAGCTACAACGGGGTGGGGTGTGTGGTGGATGTTGCGGAGGAATTGCACAGCCAAACATTCAAGCCCTTCAATCTGTTACCTCATTGGGATGTTATGACAATAGCAGATTCGTATGCTATGGGATATACTGCCTTAAATACTGAACGCTCGACGATTGCGCCGTTGATGAACTTGTTTCTACCGCTACCCATTCAAGAGGGAGAGGAGGAACAGGAAGGGGAGGAGAGTGCTGAAAAATCTAATTCCAGATTCAAGGAAGACGAAAGTATGGCTGGGACTGATGCTAGTGATGGATATTTGCTGACGAACTTGTGTCTGCTGCAGGGAGTGGATAGTGATATGTCCACGCAAGGAACCTGGACCAAGGATCCATCATTTTACAGTGGCACATACGAGGGCACATTATATTCCGAGGACATGACCCAGGAGGGGAGTTCGAACCCTGGTAGCAAGGTCACCAAGGGAAGCGGAGGGCATTTGTCAGTTGCGAATGATAACGACAAGACACGCGTATCGAATGAGGTGGATGTATATTCATCAAAGGGTTTATTTTACGAAGACAAGTCAGTATTTCCATCAAGCGTTACAAATTCAGATCCTTTCAATGGAATCGAACTTGTAACCAACGTCGATGGTGATTCAAAGATTGTAAGCCACCACTGTGCCGCTGCCTGTTCCAACAGTGCCACTGCCAGCTACAACACTGATGAACAACGAACCATGACAACACGAACTATAATGTCGATGCAATCAAAAAATGGCGAGTTTTGCAACTGGAAATGCACTGACTGTAAATGGTCAGGCATATTTGATACAAAAACAGCTGCGAGTGATCATACAGTGGATCATACCTTGGCTACCTTGGAGGCTTTCCCACTTTCACAAAAACGATCGGCTGGAGGGGAAACTATGCCCGCTCCTGCTCCCATCCTTGATGTCATTGATCATGAGAAAAAGTCAAGGTTCACAAAGATGAAGTGTGCACTGGGGAGGCTCAGCTGTGGTACGAGGAAGAAGAAAGTGCAATTCAAAGGAGGACATGGCAGTAAAAGAGAACGAGGCGGGTAAGCTCATTGATCATTAGACGAAATAATAGTGACAACCATACGCACTCCACTTTGGACGAGTAAAAGCTCTGAAGTGGTGCAATAACCGTTTTATCATAGTGTGATGCAGATATGGCTGATGTCAACGCCGGTGATGCCGAAATGGCTGATGCCGACGCCGCTGATGCCGACGGGCCACGCCACCATAGCTCTCATCTTGCTGCCAACAATGACAATGCAGCCGCCCTCCCCGCCGCCGATGCCGTTGAGGTCGAAGCCGTTGATGCCGTAGCCGTTGATGCCGACGGGCCACGCCGCAAAAGTTCTCGTCTTGCTGCCAACAATGACAATGCAGCCGCCGCCGCCGTTGCTCTCGTCTTGCTGCCAGCAAATGAAGCCGCCACCGCCAATGCCGTAGCCGTTGATGCCGACGGGCCACGCCGCAAAAGTTCTAGAGCAACTTGGAATGGTCCATTGAACAAATATGGGACTGGAAAGGGGATGAACCCGAATAGTCATGGCAACGATTACCATCGGACTGGCAACTTTGCCACTAGTTTACTCCTGACCGCGGGCAAGCTCGACATAGTTCGACTGAAAGAAAAATGTCCTGGCTTGTTCGTCGAGTTTCTAACTAACTGGAATGAGAATGGTGGGAACAATGTGAGTGAACCAGGCAATGGACTTGCCACTACGACTATCGAGACGCTTGCTGAGGTCTTGGGGAAGATGATGGGAATGAAGGAACTCAAAGTGAGCATACTCATCTGCAGGTTGAACCAGCTGGGATTCAAGCATCATCCTGAGAACGAAGCAAGGAAGGCGTGGAGTAGAAATGGCAAGGGTAGTTGGGTTAATGGCCAACGTTATCGTTTCTACCATGAAGATTTCCATTGCGAGGGATATAAAACGTCGCTGCCAAGAATCGCGTTTGGAGAGAGGGGAGTAAAGATTGAAGACGTCCCAGAAGAGCACATGGACGAATAGGCTAGATATCCATTTACATATTAGAGATCATTTAATAGACATTCATTTACATATTAGAGATCATTTACGTATTCTGCGACACATATTAAGCAGTCGTCCCATTCTCACAATACACCCGACGGAAAGGACACACGCCTCTGTCCCAACAGCCACCATGGTGGTATCACCCAATTCGTCTCTCATGCGTTATCAATAATCAACCTCGTGGCTGGGATCGATACCATCATCGATCACACTTGCAAATCAGCGATATCTCATTCGTCGTACGGAAAATAATTCCAGTTAGAGTGTATTATCCCTTTACCTTTAAGGCCATAATATTCTTCTTGATAATGTAATTAGTTCTCTACATAAAAGAGACAAGTTATTAGGAGTGATTATTACGGGATCCTCCAAACCAAATTCTTCACAGGCTGTGATCCAACGCTCAAGAAATCACTCGGCATAGGAGATACTCGCTCAAGCTTCGGGTTCTTAACGCCTGCATCCATCAAACCCTTCTTACACATCTTGGCAAATTTGTCAGCCCGAAGACTGGCCGAGTTTGTCGTAGTGAATAGCAGTCCATTGCTTTTCACGAGAGGTGCAGCGAGTGCCACTAATTCCGCCATGTCATTTTTGACACTCCATCTCTTCTTCTTTTTACCAACGCTTGTGCTGGGTGGGTCGAGAATGACAATGTCGAATTGTTCACCTCTTTTGGCAAGCCTCGCAAGCCAGTCAAAGCCTTGGAGAGTACAAAAAATGGTATTTCGTTAGATAAAGAAGTGATGGGCGTGTCGTCCATATCATTTGTTCCTAGGTGTTCACAAAGTATGAAATCAAAAAAAGCGACACACACACACACGGCATCATATGCACAAGAACAAGAAGAAATCACAACTTACAATCACCATAAATACAATCATGACATCCCTCCCACTCCATAATACCATTCGCCTCCATCTGCGGACGTACCCTATCCAACCATTTCTTATCCAAATCCAACGATACAGTCTTGGCCCCACTAGTTGCTGCCGCCGCCACGCTAAATGCACCAGTATGCGCAAAGCAATTCAACACACGTGTTTCTTCATTGCATTGCTGTGCAAGATATGCACGTTGATGTCGTTGGTCTAGGAAAATGCCAGTGGAGAATGATTCATCCAAGTTGACGAGATAGTTGATACCATTTTCCGTCACGGGGATAAAGTCGGATGGAGCGGCCCGTCCTTCGAGCAAGGTGGGCTTGAGCTTTTCGGTACCCATGATAGATCGATCTGCCTGGGTGGGTAAATAATACACGCCGGCAGTAGATCCATCGTGCAACGACGGCAACGGACCTTGCATCGACATTGGTCCCTCGTTATCGTGCTGAACAAATAACCATTCATCATACCTATCCACAATCCAACCGGGAAAACCATCCGCTCCACCATTTATCTCACGATACGCATTCGTCAATTCATTCCGTCCCAAACCCAATTGCCTACCCAAAAAGCTACCCTTGGTAAACACGGCATCATCTCTCCTATTCGCATAATTTGCCACATCATCCGGAATGTCACATTCCTCTGCCACCATGACGGAATCATCGCCATCGTCGAGGTTGACAAGACTTGACACGGCCATGGAGCTACAGTGGACTAATCGACGTGATGCCCGACGATCCAATGGGTCGCTCAATGCGTCACCTCTTATACCATCGTGGAATCGATCTTGACACAGCAACACGACATGGGAGGACGTGCTCATCGCCCCATCCGGATAGTTTACCGCCACAGTCATTACCGGATCGACGTCCCGTCCCCGTTTGAGCCGTGACAATATCTCGACTTGCGCGGTAGAATCATCAATGGGACTACACGAACTTTTCGCGGAAGAAGATTTCAGCAGCTTGGACCGGCTGACCAATTTCTTGCCGTTGCCGACAACGGCAATGTAGGAACATCGATCGACGTGTACGGCGTCGATGCGATCTTTGGGGCATAGTAAGACTAGGCCGGAGTCATCAATTTCCGTGGCGCCGGAGAGCGCTACCCAGTTTTTACCGCCCTTGATCGGCGTGCCCTCGGTGGATTTGAGCTGTTTCAACCAGTTTACGACGGAGGGTCTCGTGGGCGAATTGAGATTGGCGATCCCTCGAGGTTGCGGAGGTGCAGAAGTTGCAGCTGCATTGGTAGATGCACCACTTTCGCTACTGTTGGTACCATTCTTCTTTTTCTTCTTCTTCTTGGTCGAACCGTCATCCCCATTCGACAAGTCGGCCTCATTCTCATCATCGTCCCATTCCGTCCCCGCCAATACATTCTGCGCCATCTCCGCCAAATCATCGTCCAGGTTCAATCCCCCCTCTTTCAATAAATCCGCACGTTCTTCGGGGGTCAACATTGCCAACACATCTGCCTCGTTGTATTCCACAAAGGTGAATTCATCCGTCTGTTCATCGTAGGCTTTGACTCGTTTGATGCTCTTATTGTTGCTGCCGCTGCCGCCAGCAGTTGTTGTTGGCGTGGCAGGATCGCCAGTGGCACTGCTGCCGTCTGCAGAGGTCGAGACACCCGTACTAGGGACTGTAGCAGACACCACATCATCACCATCGGCATTGGCACCGCCCTCAGTCGTATTCTTTTTAACGCCACCCTTCTTCTTCTTCTCGCCCACTATACTCCATCCCACCGGCTTGTACAAGACGTACGCAAACGAATTGGACGTCGTCACGCCGTCGTCATCCTCCGAGCTTCCATCGACGCGCACCGTCCCAACGATCCGAGGTACGTCCTCGGGACCGTCGCCGACGACGGCATCGGCCACCTGGCTCGCGGGGGCGAGACCCAAGGAACGTACGAATTCCATTTTTTCGAGCTGCATTTGCCGGTGTTGCTGTTGGGGATTCATGTTCATCCTGCCGATGGCGGCGGCTTCTTCTGCGTAATAATCGTCGTCGTCGTCGTCGCCACTTGAGTCTACCAGTCCAGTATCATCTTCCGTACCGACAATGTGTTTCTTCTGTTTTTTGCCGCCAGCCAGTGGTGGTTCCATATCCAACGCACGACGTTGACTCGCGTACAAATAGGTTTGTTTCGGCCTGTCCACGCGCTGCCTCGAACGTTTGGGTTTCTTCTTTCCATCGACCCATCGTCCGTTGGCGTTCAATTCCTTCTTGGCGCCGTTGGCGACGAATTGGTTGGGATTTTTTTCCATGGCTTTCATCATGTCGCCAATGGTTTTGTACTTGTTCTTCTTCTTGTTGTTGTTCGATTTCTTATTTTTTTCTCGCGACGGCGACGACGGCGACTTTGGTGGTGGTTGTGTGGCGGCTTGGAGGGGTGTGGGTAGAATGTCCCTGTGGATCATTCTGCTGGCGTTAGTTTTGGAGGGTGCAAATGCCCAGGAGCTGGTTGGAATGACACATAGAATTGCTAGTATGCAACATATTGATTGCCTGCGTATCCCTCCAGCTGTAGTTGTTGGCATGGCAGTGTTATTATTTATTACATGTTGCTTTGCGGATATCATCGTCATCTTATCTGTGTCCGTTGGATTTGATGCTGGCTGACGAGGAGTGCACATCATGATGATGTTGTGATCAGATGATGCGCTGCGGATGTGGGCCGTGCAATTGAAATTGACACTTTATTGATTTCTTGACCGTGAGAGATGAGCTCGTCCAAAGGCTGTTGTTGATTGTAGAGTGGACAGAATATAAAGCTACAGCTCAATTGATGAAGTGGAGTCCATTGCAATGGTATTGTGCTGAAGTCAAGTATTATTGTATGGGTTCAAACAAAAGATTCTTTGACTTGTCGAGATTATGATTATTTCGAAGAACAAAACACGAATGTGAATGTGTGGATGAAAATGAAGCATGATTTTGCGAGCTCTGCCCATAGTAAACAATTCATATCCAAGGTTGTATTCGTTATAATCTTATGAGTTATATCTTCCCGCCATTTATTTTTCTCAAACGTAGCGATCACATCCTGCTCCTGACGACTGACCCCCCGGCTGATACGATAGGTCTAGGTAGACTCTGTCGTGGTAGACTCGCACCTTGACCTTTGGCCCCTGACGATGACGGGAATAGGGTTTAGGAAATATTCCATTTTGGTAATTTGACATTTCAGCTAGGTACATAATTGTGCTGATTCTTGCCAGGAAGTTAGATGCATTTAGGATTAACACGTGGATACCTATCTATACCTATCGTGACATTGTACTATGTTTTGTACATAGGAACTACTATGTATATGTTTTTATAGTAATTGGGGGTTGGAAAGTGGCTTCGAAAATTTCTGAAAGCCTGGACGACAATCCCTCCCGCCCCACTCATCTTCTTCCCCATCCCACTCACTAAAACAACGGCACCATGATATCGCCGCGGCTAGTATTCCTCCTAACCATCCTCATAGGAACGGCACTTTCCTTCGCCCCATCCCATAGACAGCATGCATTAGTAAAATCACCAACACTCACAACAACCCTCTCCGCCGGCGGTTTCGAATGGGAGGATCCAACATCCGAACAAGCCGACCCAGGCGTCGAAAACCCCTACAAAAACCCCGACCTACTCAAATCCTCCGGCGACAACGACGGTGACGAAGAAGACCTCAAGGTCGACCCGGCCCGTCTCCTCTCCCCCCGCCTCCGTGGCTGCAACGTCTACCTCATCGGCATGATGGGATCCGGTAAATCCTCCGTAGGCGATACATTAGCCCGACGAATGGGCACGTACAACTTTCTCGATACGGATAACATACTCGAACGTGCGACGGGGATGACGATACCGCAAATATTCGAGGATGAAGGCGAGGAAGCCTTTCGGGAGGCCGAGGTACAGGTGTTGGATAGCGTACATGCCCACGTTCGATGTGTCATTAGCACCGGAGGAGGGTTGGTCATGCGGAATCAAAATTGGTCAAAGTTGCAAACTGGTCTTGTTGTGTATCTAAAGGTAGATCCTGAAACAATCATGACACGGATCGAGGGCACCGATCGTCCATTATTACAAACTGATAACCCGTTGGAAACACTGAAAAAGTTGGTGGAGGAACGTAAGGAACGATATGAACAGGCAGATGTTACCGTGGAGATTACGGGGGATATGGACGTGCAGAGTACGGCCGATAAGTGTATTAAGGCACTTCATGATTTTATTGATGAGAATCCACCGGCTTGGAAGGAGGCGAAGGCTAAGGCCCAGGAGGATGGGTTGGATTGGGTGAATTAGATAGGACGGCGAGGGCTAAAAGAGAAAGGTATACGTTTTGTTGGCATGTGTGAAGGAAAGAAAATCAAAAGGAGTGTTTGAAACTGTAGAACTGCGGAAAAATATACATGTTTCAGTTCTGGGGAGAGACATATAACCGGAGAGATGTTACTTTTTTTTTTCGGATGGAGCTATTATTCGGTATTCTCTGAAAAGACGTCAAGTATATGGCCGGATGCGAAGATATATTATGATGAGGGCAACTGATTGATTGAGTTTGTGGACTGTGCGACAAATTGCTAGCATATATAAGTAGGCAGGACATGAGAAAGTAGGAGTTTGTATCTTCTTGTCAATCAATATAAATTTGAGTATTGAATCTCTAGAGCAAGCCCTTATTGCCAGTTGAATGATAGAACATGGTTACATTCGGAGACCGGGTGTGAGATTTGGCTCTCCTTCAAGACCACTTGCAACGATGCATCGGTGGGTTTGACGAATGACTGTTGTTCAGTCTTTGTTTCTTTTTCCACCATGCGCAGGCGTACTCCTAGTTGTTAGTGAATAGTGAACCCCACCTAAACAAGTGTTGATGTGGCATTTGCTTTTGGACTGATGATGGAGATCTCTACTTCTTCGAATCAAACAAGAATGCGGATGGAAAGCTACCGATGTGTTGGTGTGATAAGAAGCATGAGAAGGGGATCGTGGTGAAGCATGAAGTGGTGAAGTTAAGTAGCAATGATACACGCGCAGGCAATATCATTGTAGACTTTCCTTTAGCGTCGATAGAGCTTGTGGCGACGGCATTGGCCACTTTCAGGACTACTACTTTTGAACTTGACTTCAATTAACTGAATTAATGAACTGATTAATGAGTCGCCCGAGAAAGCTGAGTAATGACTATGTTAGCACTAGCAAGTTAGGGTAAGGTTATTTGATTCCCGGCGCTTGACTTTGCTTGTTTCTCAGCCGAATCAAGGCGTTTCTTGCTACTAGCCAAAGATGCGGCGCAGAGGAAGGCGATGCTGTTGATTTTATGTCAGTGTACATCTTGCTTTGATTCAGTCTCGGCCATAGCTGCCAACGGCAATGGAGAAACCGCCGACCAGCTCAAAGACTTGTTTGATGCAATTTCAATGCTACCGAATCCTGCTTCTCTCTTTGGAGAGTCACGTGACGAGGATACCGTTACATGTACTTGGTCAGAGGAATAATGAAAACAATTTTGTATTTACTTCTGTGCCTTTCGCCTAGGATTTCTTTTTCCTTCCCAGCTGTAATGAAAATAAGCCATTGTGCTTCGACTCATGCAGTCTTCTGCTTCTTCTTTACATGTTCGATCATCTCATCAATTCTAATTTTAGTCACCTTCTCTTTCTCATTTCCTCACCCGATGAGGTAGTCTCGGGCATGTGGGATCAGGTTTGGCGTTGCTTGTGGGCGACCAATACGAGACGAACATGATGCACATATTCATATAATATGTTCTAGCAGTTATATATGACGGATTTGTGCAATAACGAGCTCCAGTTTTTTTGCAGATTATTTTCATTATCAAATCAATCAATCATTAATGACAAACTGTAATGACACCTTGTCAGTATTCGACTCTTCTTCTTTTGTCGGTGGCTCCTCCTTCACTGAAGACACCTGCTGTGAAGAAGGTGGCGGAGATATTACATACGACGGTTGCGTCGATGGACTGGTAGATTGCTGCTGATATGAGTTCGATGCTGATGTAGAATTCAATGTTGTTATATTTCTTGATTCGACAGTAGTAGGCATCTCCGATGAGCTTGGTACCTGTGATGTCGGGCTTTTTAACGAGTTGTCGACTGTAGGGTATAAACTAGCTGTTGGTGGTATACTTCTTGTATTTGTATTGCTTCCACTTTCACTTGGTCGTGTTACAGAGGGAAAGTTTGTTGTTGTCGAGGGCTTGAATGAAAGGCGTAAGTCTGTATTTTCATTTGATGATGGTGAGACACTTCTTATAGTTTGTGATGGCATTGAAGATGGAATAAAAGAGGAGGTAGGAGATGAAGAGGACGAAACAACGTTCGCCATTGTGTCGTTGTCCCATGTTGGACCAAGAGACATGCTAGGATGATCGGATGATGACGACTGTGCACTAGGTTGTTTCAATGATGGTTGCATGCTCTGAGATGGAGCACCGCTTTCGAGGGATGATGGATTGAGTACTAAATCAGAATCCCATGAATGTTCCAAAGGATTGCAGAAGGGAGCATATGCATCGCATATTTTCGTTTGAGCATTCATTGATGCTTCTTGTGCACTAAAATGTTGGCATTCATCTTCTTCCTCTTCCTCTACGCTAAAGACCAAGTTTATGGATGATCTTGTTTGCTGCTCTGCCGCAGCACTATCATGCCTCGTCCTCAATCTTCTCAATCCAGTTATAAAGTTGTTGTTGCCTTCTCCGCTACTGCCCACAACATTATCATGGTGTTTGTGATGCCTATTTCTGTTTCTTTCGACAGCAACATGATTGTTGACATTAGTTTCGTCTTCATTTGTTCCATTCTTCTCGTTATAGCAACAGGCAAGTGGACTGCATAACATTTCTCGGCAGTCGTCACCGTCATTGTCATCTGCTGCTGCCGTAGCAGGATTAAAGGCACTACGAGAAGACGCCACGACGATAGCGTCGTTTCCTCCATCTCCATTATTATGTTCCTGATTCTGATTTCGATAACATGTATCAAAAAAGTGTGATGGCAACGACTCTTCCAACACATGATCAAGGTCATACAATGTTGCACACCACTCATTGTACGCATCACAAACTGGGACGTCATTTCCGCTGTAGCAGTCTTGCATATTTGAAAGAGAAGCCTGATTATCAGTATCATTGCCCATTTCTTGGGGCAAGCCAAGCATGGATAGTAAGCCCCCTTTGGCTTGATCGTTATTCACTAAACAACATACGGCGGGGAGGCATGCCTTGATGCAGCTTTGAAGTAAATCCTCCGAGTTGGGTTGTAAATGAATGGATGGTGCGCACACTTTGGAAAGATCGACCGGAGGGGGGTCAATTTTACTACTGCTGGATGATAATGGCAGTGTTGTTTCGTTATTGTACGAAGAAGGCTGTCGCGTAGGCCCGGTATTACCGGTCTCGTTCAAGTTCAAGTTGAAGTCAAGCCCATTATCCCCACATAGAGTGCAATCCGCTGATCTGCCAAATGTTTCATTAATGCCTCCCCAATCCATACCCAAGGCAATCGAAATTAGAATGATGGTAATGCCCCATATGAAACAAATCATGATGGCAGCCTTGCAGTGTCGATGCTTCACCTTCTTTCTTGGAGTACTTGACTTCTTATTTGCTCCCTCCGGCGGAAGCACACCGTTATTATCTCGCCTCGTCCCCCTATTATTGCTTTCAACGTCACCCAAAGCGAGGGGACCGTCACCATGTTGTTCATGGTAACTATCTTCAGCAATACCATAAAGAACACAATCTCGCGCATCGTCTACTTCTTCATCGTTGTCATACCAGCCGCTGGCGCCGCCTCCGCCCCCCCGGTAAGCATAGGAGTCATTCCCAAGAGCACCGAATGGATTTACTTGTTGACTACCGGAATCGTCAGCAGACGTGGCGACTGACACACCTGTAGACACCACCGAGGGGGGCCCGTCATGGTTGTTTTCTTGTTGACCTCCTCCTCCTCCTCCTCCTCCTGAACTCCGTCTGCTTTGCCGACTTTCATGACTCGCCCTAAGATTATTTGTATACCGGGGGCCTGGAGCTCTAGCCACCAGCCCCCCAGCAACGTCGCCATTGTTATTGCTGTTGCTGCTGCCATGTAGTTCACGATGTTCGTCAAGGTACGCATCTTCTTCCTCCCCGTTGATTGCATCATCTTCATCGAAGTCTTCATCAGCCCATCCTTGCAAAGCTTCTAACGCGCTTTTATCAAGTGCATCCCCGCCGCCTTTACCACCTTCCACGACCCATCCTTGATCAGCTTCTATGATGGATAGCTTTAATTTTTCCTCGCTGTATGCGCCGCTCCCCTTGCTCCCACTGACACCAGAATCGCCAAGGGCACTGAATGGATTCGTTTGATCACATTGTTCATCCTCATCAGCATGAGAATGATGAGTGTCTGAAGGTGTAGCGGTCGACATTTGCTTTAAATAAGTGCTGTTGCCACCGGGTATGCTGGGTGCTCTGGATTGTTTACCCATGATGGTGATTGATATCTACTTATTGGTATTGGTTCCCGTCCGATTTCAGGATTGCAGTTTTATTATTGCTGTGTGCCATTGAACAAAGGCCCAAGCGGTCATGGTTTACATACTGTCCGTGCTTTTACATAGCAAATAGCAGGCATCAGCGCTGGCTAAACAAGGTCATGAGATGAGACCTGAGGGGATGGTTTCATCTGGCACCCCAACTTGGCTCCTGCGACAGATAAATCAGCGCTTTAGCTTCTTCCTCTTTCTTTGCCAGCAAGAGAAGGCATTTGAAAAGTGGCGGGAATGAAGGGCATGCTTGAGGCAGCGCTTGAGGCCCAGGCTAGAGGCGGTACGTACCTGTACGTACCTACTCCAAGCTAATAGGTTATCTATGATGCATGCAATGAATGCGTTGGCAATTTTACTCCTATTTATGTATCAGAATTTATCAATTATTTTTGTTGGCAGAAACTTTCATTCCATCAGAGATCATTGGTTTGAACAGGTTTGGACGATCCCGCACAAAAACAAATAAATGACGATGATCATAAATTTAGCCATGAGAGGGCTCGTTCGCCATTTGGCGAGGAAAGTTGGCTGATACATGTTGTGTACTGCGATTTTATGTGGAACGAAAATAATATCTTCATACCTGGGAATGAGAAATTCATCTGGGCAGTTGTTTAGATACTTTCGTGTGTATGATTCAGGTTGATGCATCATATACAGACGGCAAATGTCTTTGTGAAATAGGATTAGAGAAGGTAATGATCAAGACCATAGAAGCTTCATAATATAATGGATATTATGACAGTTCTGAAAAACCATCATAAATGAATTGCAGTAAACCTTGTATGCGTTATGTATCTCGTCATATTTTCTTCAATTATGCTTTTACCTAAAACCAATATTAGTCTAAAAAACAAACTACATGGGCATGCTTATTTATCTTCATCATGTGATCCCCGAAGTTTGATGTCCTTTAACGCCGTGTGATTTGTAGAGGACGTGCTCTTTGCATATTCCTTCATCGTATCTTTGGTATTATGTGACTGGCGAAGAATCTTGCTCTTTGATATTTCGCTTTCCATTTTCGCATCACCCTTTTCCTTCACTTCTTGATCGGAAGAGGTACCAGTTTTTACATTTTCATTTGAACTTTTGGATATCAAATCACTGCTTGAAGCTTTTGCTGCTTGTTCAGGAGTATCATTGTGGGTTTCTTTCAGATCATGACTTGACGACTCGACTTCCTTCGACGCTGAGATACTCCCAACTTCCGCAGTCATGTTGTGCATACTCTGTGTTCTTTCTTTTGCCACAGACCCATCAACGTTGCTTTCTATTATGGAATCTTTTATAATTTCACTCTGCCCTGCAATGTCACCAGTTTTTTGGTCTGTTTCACCGTGCAAATCGCTTGCAATTGCTGATTCAATTGATACAGCTGGAGGGCTGCCTTCTTCCCTCATTTGTGATTCTATTGCTCCATCGACTAGAGTTTGATTAACGCCGTACGCCCTTCCTCTTATTTCATGCTCTGGATCATCAATATCCATTTTATTCATATCTATCAGCTCTTGACCAGACTCAAATGTCATGCCGATATTTTGTTCATGTGCTGGAACTTCATGTATATGCGTTGATGCCCCAGAACTACCCCCCTCATCACCAAACACCGCATGCCTCGCAAGAATGAACAAGAGGAAAAATAAGGGAAAGGCGAAGAAAAAGCACCCAACAGCAATAAAAAATGTCTGCGGGACGGCGGTTACTCCATGACCCTTCTTTCTTCGACCGTGTTTGCGCCATTGGCTTCCGAATCGCTGACTGAAATTTTGTAGAGTGGATGAGAAGGCTGACGGAGCACCACGCTGCAATTGAGGGCGGTTGCTGGATGCTGCCATTCTGCCGCCGCCGCCAGCGCCCCCCACCAATGGTCGGGTCTCTCGGTCGTGCCCCAACTCATCGGCTGCCCGACCTATGACTGCTTGAGCATTTCGGATATTGGACAGCAGGGACGGGAGGGCGGGCTTCTTCTTCTTGGTGTCGGGTGATGACTTCGGTGATCGGTTTGACATTTTGCTCCAGATTATGATTGGTTCTTGAGTTCGGGCAGATCGAAGATAGGCTGGGGATCACTGGGAAATAATGTTCTTGAATATGTTTGCGTTCGAATAATATCGTACTCCTACCCTTTAAAAGAATAGAGTCAATGAAGTTGAAATATTTAGCGTATTGTAGTTTGTAGGTAGTTATTGTACCTAAATAGGTATGAGATTTATATATTATCTTTTATTGATATAATTTCACACCCCACTTAATAAATTTCCTTACTACTAATCTGTTGGAAGCGCAAAAGTCAACATCAAACTCAACACGAGACTTCACTATGGCTATGGCGTCACGAGCATCGAAGATTGCCGCAGTGGCACGGAATATTTTCGGTACACTCCCTGACCGGGGCGTCCGAACTGGGTTGCAGTTTCTGAAAAAGCCGCTGACGGGCGCGTATCATAAGCGATTTTATATGGAGCCCATCGAGCCTTTCGCACGCAAGGTGAGGCGAGGTCGTTGTCATTATTTGTTTTTGTATTTTCATGCCTTTATGTGCAGGCAATAAATTGGGGATTTCATGTCTGAGCGCCATTGTTTGCCCCTCGTCACTTTTCTGCTGGTTCACTGATCTTTTATTTTCGACCTCACTTTTATCTCTCACTCGTAATAATCGATGCAACCACTAAGTCTCAACGCTACTGCTCACTAGTGCCACTGTATACATCGGATCTTCAGGAAAGACGACAAATGAAATTGAAGTTACTCCGAGGGAGAGGGAAGGGGCCACCCAAGAAGGGCTCTGGAAAACGATCCAAATAATATTGAGAGCTATGGATTTTCTCCTTGTAATGATCCATCTCACATCTCATGCAACACAAACATCCGTTGTAAAATAATATACACGGGACTAGCAAAGAGGGATGAGGCAGCTGGGAGGATTTGATACCAGGGGGTGATCTGATATTATGTAGAGGTATTTTGAGTAGCTGATAAAAATGATTGTGGGGGTGATCTGATATTATGAAGTGGCATTCTGATTAGCTGATTAAAATGATTGTCTCAAAGTAACTTAGCGATGGTCTATGAAAAAAAATGTTATTGGAATCAAATACCTATCATTTGCATTTTATGACATGAAATGATGGGACCGAAGACATTTCACAGATCAATCCAGATCTAAATACATATTCTTTTGGGAGTATTTATTGTTTGCACATACTGTTGAAGGGCATACTGTAAAACTGTCAAGGAAGAAGACTTCATGACATTGCGATTGAGAAATCAATTTAATACATAGTGGGGGGTGATCTGACATCTGACATGTAGAGGCATTTTGGTCAGCTTATAAAAATGATTGGCTCAAAGTAAAACGGATGAGTTGAATTGTAGCTCTGAACTCAAGTCTATGAAAATAAAGTTATTATCATTTGCATTTATGATAAAATGATGGGGCCAAAGTCAGTCCCTGGCCAAAGTCATTTCACAGATCCATTCAGGAGACCTACATATTATTTTGGTAGTCTTCCTCGTTACATCTATTCTGTTGAAGTGTACTGTAACTAAATAAGGAGACGTCGAAAAACATTCAAGACGACACCCACAATCTATACGCTAAAAAAAGTTATGAGTCAACAAATCACTGTGTATCTGTTGAAGACGATCCTGGAATACTTTCGGGTGACTCTTTAAAAGATGACAGCAATTACAAACCAGCAAAGAAGACAGATATACAAACTTTATTTTTTCAGGTTATACAAAAACTAGAATTAATCTAATGCTTGCGTCCAGTAGAGCAAGTGTGCTGTCCACGCACGCGAACACCCCACCAGTGACGAAGACCACGGTGAGCGCGAATCTTCTTCATCCTCTCAATATCATCACGAAGCTTGGCATCAAAGTTCTGCGCAAACACCTGGGAGTACTTTCCAGTCTTGAAATCCTTTTGCCTGTTAAGGAACCAAAGAGGTACCTTAAATTGACGAGGGTTCTGGATAATAGCAACAAGCTTCTCGATTTCATCGGCCGTGAGTTCTCCGGCACGTTTGTTAACATCGATCTCAGCCTTCTTGCAGATGAGATCGGCGAAACGACGTCCGAGACCCTTAATCTTAGTAAGGCCGAAGACGACGTTTCTCTTGCCCTCAACGTTAGTGTTGAGGATACGCAAGATGTGTTGGAACTCAGTTCCTTGCATCATAGACATACTCCTGTAGGGCACGCAGAAAATGGAACATATGTGAGTAATGGATTTTGGAAGAAACAATCAGGTTAGGACTTGACGCGAATGAAGCTAGCCGCAGCCGATGTACAAGCTCAACAGCCACCAAATATGGGTCGCAGCCATTCAGTCGTTGGCTACACCATCACACACGGCCACCTCTCAGATCCCACATCATTTATGAGACTTAAAGGCGAATGAAGCCCACCTACGCAAATTGACTGCCGGCGGTGCACGGGCTCGCATTAACCAAGAAACGGACCGCCGTCACCTCACGCGCCAACATTGGCTACACCATCGTCCACACCCATTCCTATACTCCTCATGAGGCTCATAGAGAACTCACATGGTAGAAAATTTCTTGCTACTATTGACCAAGTCCGACGGAAATTTCCTTGCTTTGAATCCACAACGTGATGAAGTGCTGTTGGTAAAAGGGGCGGCAATTCGAGGTTACCGCCCGTACTACAAAGCTCTGGTACTGGCCTACATACGGCAAAGTGGAGTCTGGCCTTCATCCCCAGGGGGCGTTCTAAGGGCGTTCGGAGGGCTTTCTTTGTCCAGCGATTTATCCAGCGACCCCGGCCCTCGCTGAAAGATTCCGCATCTTTGATTTGAGTGGCCTTCACAATGGTGATGGGGTGCACAGTGCACAGCACAATGACAATGACGGCAAGAACCGACCCATAAAAATCAATACCAACTAATCAATCAATAAAGAGAATAATTGAGTAACCTTGGCGGTGGTGTCTTGCATGAGTAACATTGGCGGTGGTGTCGCTGCAGGCAGCAGAGGCGGCGGCGGCCGTGATCGTGGCGTAGGCAGCAGCGGAAGAAAAAAATTTGGAAAGAATCTCAATAAATTGACAAAGGCACCGGCGGCTCCTCCCGTCCCTGTCATTGGTGCGGCGAGTAGTGGGGGATCTATTAGTTCGTTTAGGGGGGCGTCTTCCAGTCGCAATGGTTTGTTGTTACTCTCTACAAAATCAAAAACTAGCAGTGGCGGCGGGGGACTGTTAGCGTCGTCGGGCACACCAAAGACGGCCAACGATGCTCTATTATTGTCGGCCGGTGCGGGAGGGCAGGATGGGGGGGTTGCGGGTAAAAAAACACCTGCTCCCGCCGCCTGGGGTATGGGGGAAAAGAAGCAGAAGGAACCAGCTCCTCCCCCATTGGCCCCAGAAAAAATAGTTGGGGGAGAGGGGAAGAATGAGAGGCCAGACCTGGTTTTGTCTAGAAGGAGTATTCCTGCACAGCAACAAAGATTTTTGGCAAATACCCCCCCACAGCAATCGAGATTTCCTGCGCAGCAACAAAGATCTTTGTCAAATATCCCCCCGCAGCAACCGAGGTTTGCCGCGCAGCAACAAAGGCCGTTGCCTAGCCGTTCGGAACAGCGAGAAAGGCCTAATATCCCCGCACAGTTTCGAAGACCTTTGTCTAACGATTCGGCTGAGTTTCGAAGACCTTTGTCTAGCGGCTCGGCTGTGAGTGACATGGCGGAAAAAGTGGAGCGGATGAATTTGAATAAGGCTGAGTCTCCAAAGAAAATTGCTGTTGATAGCGTTTTGAGCACTGCTGATAAGTTTACTGAGAAGCCTGGTGAGCCCAGTGAGCCCGCGGGAAATGTCACTCAGCCGAAAGAAAGTGTTGTCCAGCCAACAGAGAAGCCTGATATTGAATCAAAGCAGTCGCCACCGAAACCTCAAAAAGTGGAAATTGTTAAAGATGATCAGGTCGAATACATGTCCAAACTAGCCAAAGAACGTGCGGAAAAGCGACGGTTGGAGGAAGAGGAACGGATGTCCGCACAAAAAGAACGAGCTGATGTGCGTCTACGCGAGCTGGAAGAGAAAAGGCTGGAAGAAAAGAAAAAGCAACTGCTGATCAAAAGTCAGGCACGGAAAGAGCTCTCCAGGCCTAGCAAGCAGGTTATTCTTGAACCACTTGGAAAATCCAGGAAAGATGTATCTGATTCTTCTCCCAAATCAACGTCCAAAACTCTAAATTCAGAGAAAAAGAATGGCGGTCGAACTTTGTACGATCCGGATCGTCCCTTCAGCTCACTCGTGGGTGGCAAGACAACAAAACCCATTATTGCCATTGCCAAAAAGGAAGAACGTCCTCCACGGAGAGGAAGCACACAAAAATCCCCAGTCCATGGACCTGCACCTACACCTTATGGCAAACTGCCTGGGGGATTAAGTTCTACTGACACCAAAAAGGACGAGCCTGCGCCTCCTGTCCACATGGTTCAACTCAGCAACCTCGGCGAACTCGATCGAGGAGGGAGGGGCGAGGGGCCACGCAAGTTGTTCGATCCCACTACTGGCTCCATGGTCACGTTGCCCTCCCGAGAGGAGCCCAAATCTATGAAAAAGACGAAGCTGAAGGGGCCTCCGAAAGCTATCGGCAAGCGTTCCGATGAGGTTGGCAAGATCATGACTCGACGCCCGCTGGACAGTGGTGTTACCAATGAGGCTAGTCCGGATGTCAAACTATTGCGCGGCAAGCAGGGGAAAGGCAGCCGAAAGGAGGATCCAATGGCGTCGCAGCAAAGAACCAAGAAATCGCTAGACAAACGGCAATCTCCACGCAAACGGATACCCAAAACGTGTGGCGTACTCTACAAAATGGACAAGAGTGGGAACTATGTCACTGCCGATGGCTGTGAGCCCGACAATGGATATGGATCCCATCGTGTCCCTGGTGGCAGAGTAAAAAATTCTGGTGCGCAGGCCAAATTGCTAAAGCAACAAGAGGAGGAAAAGGCTGCGAGTCAACAAACTAGTACCACAACTACCGAACCAGTGGCCACCGAAGGGTTCTCCTTCCGCAACGATCCTGGCTTTCTTCAACATCAGACGGATAACTTTGAAGCGCAGCAGCAGAAAATTCTCGAGGACGCATGGGCGTCACTGGTCGAGAACGATGAACCCAAAGAAGAGGGTTTCAATGAGGAAGTGGAGGAGGAAGAGGAGGGGATTCCTGCGGCCAAGTCTGGCGATGACGAGTATGCTGCCGCGTTGGCCATTAGTCCATCAATGATTGGGCTAAAATTTGATACCAATGACAACAACATTGATTCCGCCATGCTGCTCCCGGAAATCAAGGCACAAGAAGAACCTACCGATTTGGCCAAGTTTGCCCTGGAAGTTGCGAGCAGCACCGGTGTTGCAAATCCTGCTGCAAATCCCTTCAGTCCACTAGGAGTGCCGGGCGCTGGTTTGTGGGGAGCAGGAACGCCTGGTGCCACCAGTACATCTTACGGCGATCTCGGCGCGTTGACTGGCTGGGACGCAACTCCTATAGATCTCAATGGCAGCAGTTCACACGCATCAAAGCTGTGTCTTTGGGGGTCTAGTGCGTATGACGATGGTCTCGGCTCATTTGGAAATAATTCAGACACACCAAAAGGAGCTGATTGAATCAATCAGAGCTGATGGAATCTCAACTTTACCGCAATCGGTCACTTGAACAGATAGCCTTTTTAGGCGGTGCATTATTAATACACACCACGTGGGTGCCCCGGAAGTGTTGACAGAATCGTCTTGGGCAAATGATGTGCATTTGACTTTGCTACGCCAATATATGCATATCGTTTGTGCCATTTATGGCAATGCACGATATGACTAGATGCTACGGGAAATTGTCGATCAGAAAATCAAGTTCTTTTTATGCATGGTGACATAGGTCAACAGTACTATCTACTATATCTCTTTAGGAAGCTGAGCGACTTGGTTGCATGGATATTATTATGTCACTGATTCCATCATGGGTGTTTCCATTATTCTTCATGCTTGATTAGTTAGGCAAATTGTCAAGAGAATAAAATAGAAACAACAATATCAACAATTTAGAAAATGGGTATCAACTCAGCGTCTGACTACAGGAAGAAGCAGGAAGGGAAGGGAAGCATAGCAGTCAGATGGATGAACGTCAGGCAAAGTTGAAGGATATGGACTTTCAGCTGAGATGTAATGTTTCAATGTTACTCTGCTTCAATTTAGATATCGGGCATCTTTATTGTGATGGATGATAACAACATATTCAAGAATATGAAACCCGAATGGTGAAGGTGAAAATAGACAAGATCAAGATACCGGGAGCTCCTTTTGTTTATTCCAAGGAACTGTTGACTCAATCGTGTCAGGTTTTTATTTGGGCATAGATGGATGTTTTTGAAGTTGATAGATGCAATAGCAATAGATAGATTTTGGGATCTGGCCCATGCACCCACCAAGTAGTGTTCTACAAAAACCTTTGCAGCAATGACGTTCCCTCCTTATGGCACAGCACATCAATTCCCAGAGGGTCCCACTTGGCTGGCTCCCCGGGTAAAAAAATTGCCAATTGATTCCAACTGTTTGGCCATAGGTAGATGGATGTTTTTTGGAGGTTGGGAGATGACACAGGAAGCTTTTCAGGCTTGCCCATGCATCCACCAAGTGTTCTGGAACACCTCAGAAGCAATGAATGTCACCCAATATTTCCCATAATACACCAAACACCACGAATCTTGTTTGCACGGCGACGAGACCGTTGATTATATCCATAGGCCCGATTACCACAGCGACGGTCTTTGACATGTGACATCACAAAATCAAAATCTTTTTATCTAGCGCGGATATTTCTGTCTTACAAGTTTACTTACAAAGTTCATAGCCCCACCCTCCCCCCCCCCCCC
>JALLAU010000085.1:0-22175 GCA_036939495.1 Thalassiosira hispida | reverse complement strand
AAGACTACCTTCATTTTTTCTCATCTCTTATTGCGGATATTACTAATTCCTCAGTGCTCATTCCAATAGAATGCCATGTCTGTTAGCCCCATGAGGGCCGCTAGTTATTGACTACCTACCTAGAGGTACTACAAACTCAAGACCTCTGACGTTCATCATCATCATGGGTGAGTACCCTTAAATTTTACACTACTCACACTACCTCTCGCGATCTGGGGTACATAGTTCCAGAGGGTACAATACGATTGTAGATATGTATGGTATCCAATACAATAGTAGTAGTAGTAATAAATCGTTAAGTAGTAAATAATTACTGAGTAAGAACTTGTACCCTGTCTACTGCAACCGTAATGAGGCTAGCAGTAATCCAGCTCAATCAAATGTATATCCTTTGTGAAGTGAAGGAAACCCAGGGTATATACAGTACCAAATCCAGCAGATAATCCATCACAAATTTCCAAATGTAAACCAACCCAATCCAATCCAACCAAACGTTTCCAACAGCCAACGGATCCAAAAATAAGACCATCATACTCAAAATTGTTGCTAACTCTGCCATATCTACAGATCCTTCCATCCGCGCACATAAGAGAGAAATGGCGTGCGGCGTAGCAATTGGGAGGGAAGACCACTGTAGACATGGTATCGAGCGTGAAGTGAATGAAGAAAAGAAGTAGGGGAGAAGATTCTAACACCCAACCAACCCTGTAACCAGCATATCCAGAATTAAGACTGACATCCATGTAGGCAAAGCTTGTGAAGTGCCTCACTCCCCAAATAACTATCAATCTGCACACACAAAAGGTAAATGATGTGTGGCACGAGGCAAACAGATTGGTAGAATTCGGGAGGCATATTAACTAAGGACCGTCGGACATGCCTCATACACCGGGGTATCTGAACTGGGCAGTCAGACAGCAGTGTAGGCCAACAACCGCTGACGGAGTGCTTCTGGGACGGTAACATATGCATACTCGGTGCCGTTGGCTTCTACGGTAGGTCTTCAACGTCTACGGTATGTCGACGACGCGATAGCTGACGTATGTACACTGTACTAATCTGCTGTCGCGATGTCGTTGGCATTTCCAGCGTGTCGTCGTTCAGATTTTAGGTTTGACATCATTGACTTACATATGTGTGGTCATTGTCAGCAACACGTGGATAGCTGACGCACGCACATAGTACTAAACTTTTGTCGCGATGTCGTTGATGTCCTCAGTGATTCATCCTTGATGGTCACTGTTCCGTCACTTATATACATAGATGCGGTCATTGCCAACCACACATTTCGTCATTTGCTTGCACACATCACACCATCTATCAGACACCTAACCTCTTCTTTGCGTGGACAGTCAGTGACTTCAGTCAACTCATTCCATGTCCTGGGTGAAGTATTGTATGTGGAAGATGCGTCTGTGAAAGAGAGTATCATCATGTATAATGTAAATTTCTGCCATCTTCGAAGTTACTAAATAATCATTTGATACATGAGGGTGATAATTACACGCCTCATCAGCCCTCACTGACTTCTACATCATTTGTGACATGATCACTTTCCTTTTTAGTCACATTTTCTATTGCAAAAAGCAACTTCTGCTTCAGGATCTCCTGCTCTGGGTATTCAGGAAGAGACAGCCAGAAAAACACAGGTATTTGCACTAGGTAGAGGGTAATCTCCATCCCCATTGACGGGTTTAGAGTCTTTCTGAATCTTGAAAGGAGCATCAAAGTCCCTGATTGTGCTGTGATTGACCAATGAATAGTAGAACCGGGAGACACACCAGATCGCATGCCGTGTTACGATTGCCCCCCCCCCCCTCCCCACATGTGGCCGAGAAGGGACACAGCCGCGGGCAAAATTCTAAAAATGTCTATTTATAGTCAGGAGGGATGAATTATTACTATCCTGGTGTTCTCATTCTCTCGCTACACGAGCCTTAGTAACATAAGACCCGACCTTCTTTATTTTTTTTCTTCTCTAGGAGGGCTTAATGCAAACCGGCTATACTGTTAGTACTCATCAGAGGCTTGGGCACCCTCCGCCCCGACAAATAACATCCAACATCCGCCGTGTGTGACCCCCACGGGGGCACAACAATGCTTCCATCGTCTATCCGCTGCCCCTGGTCTAACCCTTTGACTAGCATCACTACCTACACAACATCACATCTATCAGACACATGGAACCTGCTGGGAACCTCTGCTTTGAGCAGGACAGACAGTGACTTCATCAGTCTCATGTCCTGGGCTAAAAGTATCACTGTGGAAGATGTGTCTGTGAAAAGAGTGTATGGTACAATAATATGAGAAAATTTCTTAATCATCTTCTAAGTTACTAAATTATCATTTGATACAACATGAGGGTGATAATTACAGGCCTCGCCAGCCCTCACTAACTTCTACATCATTTGTGACATAATCACTTTCCATGGTAGTCACATTCTCTATTGCAAAAAGCAACTTCTTCTTCAGGATCTCCTTCTCTGGGTATTCAGGAAGAGACAGCGAGAAAAAACAGGTACTTGCACTGGGTAGGGGGTAATCTCCATTCCCATTGACGGTTTTAGTGTCTTTCTGAATCTTGAAAGGAGCATCGAAGTCGCTCTCCTTCAATGGGAGACGATTCCTTGCCCATACAAATTGCAAGAACAGCTTTCGCTCTGACGTCGTCATTTCGCGCAGCACTTCCCAGAAGAAACCGACAACCCTGTCGCTATCGTCATATCCCTCATACTCAACAACTCGGCGTAAGAGTTCAACATCGATGTCAGGGTTTCCACAAACGATGTCACGCAACTGCTCTCCGGTAAACATAGCCAAGAGCTCCACAGGTAAAACACTTGACATGCCCTCCGCAAATGAATTCAACAATCTTCTTTGAGTTGCCAAGGCTTGATCTGAAGAAAAAGCCATGACCTGGTTGTCCTCGTTTTGTGCATTCTTGAAAGCCAGAACATCAATTTCCTTCATGATGTCTGCAACATCAATGTTCTCCTCTGTGAGGCGTTTCCACACAACTCCAAGGGGGAGCGGCAAGTCAACAGGAATGCCATGCCTACAAGCAGTACCAACCAATTTTCCCAAGTATGAAAGGGCTTCCCCTAACTCGCGGAAATTTTCATTCTTCTTGTGTGCTAGACTTGAGAAACTATTCAACAAATCCCGTTCCTCGCTGGAAAGCAGAGCTTTGCTCTTCTCGGGCGCATTGAACGCACTTGGGTCATTTGAAGCCGATGCAAAGACAAACAAGTCCCTTCCATCACCAACATCAGCTTGATTGTTTGCTGATGGCTGCAAAACTCCAAGTGAGCTGTTTCCAGAAGGATTTAGATCAGTGACTTCCTGTATTGCATCTGTAAACACCTCTCGATAGGGACCGGAGTAATCATTGACACCCTCCCCAACAAGTTTCACTTTGAATGCTCGTTTTTGGCCACCATGACCCTTCGCTACGAACCCTCGTCTTAGCGTCGCCCCACTCCACCCACGCATTTCACGTTGTAGCTGAGAAAATACGCTATGCTTTTTCTTCAAGGGGGTTTCGTCTAAGGCCATGGCTCTACGGGCCTTCAGCCTGTTGACTCGTACTGTACGCACTTCACGTGGTAACTCGTACTCATCATGAGAGAGAGGTGTGGGCGATGTGGTAGCGTCCATAACGCTGTCCAGAAAGAACTTCTTGGTACTGGTGAACATGATTTCTCTACAGTTTCTCAACCGAGATGATATTGACGGAGCTTGTACCCACTGTAATATATCAAGTGCGTCAAGATTTGTTTAGCGGTGATCAATACAAGTTAGCGAAAGGTGTAATTTCTCCAACACTGCAGACTAACAGAAATCACTTACCAAGCTTTTGGATTTTGAATCCCATGTTCGGCCGGCACGCTCAAGTGAAGTACCAAAACCTGAAAGTCCACCGAGTATTGCACTACCTTCTTGAGCTGATCGCCACGGGAGCCATGGCAATCCATAACGTGCCCTTCGATTGAGTGCACGAAGCATGGAAATTCGCGCCATCAAGGCTCTTGTAGATGGCAGCTTGTCAGTCACATGAACAAGGGACTCATTTGCCACTTCATGAACCATTGCATCAATGGAGCTGTGGATGCCCTTAATCAGAGCTTGTTCGCGAGGTTGAGATGTGCATAAGACAATTGCACAGTCCACAAATGAACATCCTCCCTCCGAACTGTGTGGGAGCACGTCTGTAATCCTTCCATAGGTAGCTGCGACCAGGGAATCTGATCTCAATTCGCTCAGCCCATCAATTGTTCCTGATGCCAAAAGCTCTCCAAACTCCTGAATACTTTCGACGTTGAACGATTCAGAGAAGGTATTTCTTTCCGATATAGCGTTTGACGATTCAATCGCTTGCATATAATTTGTGTGCCATTCTTGTGCAGAGTCTTCCGGTGTGTCGTACTGTTTTTGGCCAGAAGAATTCTGATCATCCACCGCAGAAAATGGCAACAGTTCTACAATCGGTTCTTCTTTCCCTCCTCGGATTCGACTGCTTATCCAACCACGCCCAGTTGGTTTGTGATCAATAAGATAACGCAGAACACCACAGGAGTTTAACCGCCTCTCAATAACTTCACCAGGTGGAATAATTGTGCCACTAGGGATCGTTCCAACACTTTTTGATCCATCAAAGATTTCAAGATCAGACCGCACTATTTTGTTCACGAATCATGATGAGACTTGAAACAGACAAGGCGAATCAATGCAAGAGTTACTGAAGTAATTAAGAACTCACCAATAGCACCGCCTGAATATACTACCTTCAACCCACCACACAAAGGATTGAACCGACTCAGCTTGGGCAATGCTACCGAATGGCCTAATCCCTCTCCAATCAATTGTAAACCGCCATCAACGGCCTCACTTTCATCCCAGAACCAGGAACGGCCACCACCTTCCATTAGGCTGCCACCCTCGCTCTTCTGTGAAACCAGGCGGTAGAAGAGGCGGCCTTGGTAAGTCCCAAGAATAACTGCCTCTTCCTGCAGCTCCAAAATTCGCCCCGCAGAGCGTTTGACATCAACCTTGTCCCCTGGAAGCATTGCAATGGACAGGCCAATGGAGGCACATGCAGCAGCACAAGCAAATGGAGATGTATCCAAATCCACATCGAGGCCATAATTTGACAGCTTGCAAGGGCCACTTCCTCTGGTAGTAGACCTGAGCCATCTCCCACTCTTCCAACGAGTGTCTAAAGCAGATGATAATTAAAATGACCATTAGGTTCCTGTTGACACACTTGAAACAACCATGCAAAGAAACATAGAAAAATACTCACATTCATGAAAAGATTCCTCAATAAACCACTGTGGCAGCGAGAGCCTATTGTCTGGACTAGTTTTGGGTGTAATAGACGGTGGTGGTTGTTCGTAGATACAAAGGACTTCATCTACTGCAAGAGCATTTTTCACAACCGTAGCACCATCTACTCCATGCGAGCTTATCCATTTTGATGACATGGTCACCCTGTCGCCGGGATGCCGCAAACCAATAACTGGCCATAATGCCTTCGGTCTAACAGCGCCATTGGCTGGGTATCGACCACTTCTACCACCATCTATGCCGCTTGGGGCCCCCTGGGACAAAAATATTGAAATGCATTTGTCAGGTACTATTCGTGCTGGGAAAGAAGATAAGTCAAAAATGATAGGATGAGCATACCTGACCAGCACCTCCACTCCCACATCCATCTGCGTTGAAACCAAAGGGAGAAACGTTCTCAAACGCACATCCCAAATCGTTGAGGATATGTTCGCCATACTTCACACCATCAATAAAATAATTGATCCTTCCTGCATCGCAATCAAGCAATACTCCGATAGTATCACCAGCATGGCAATGCGCTCCATAGACTCTCTCGGCACCTGGTTGCATAGAAGTGATCGCCACAAGTGTGAGACTTTATCACAGTAAGCACAGAAAAGAGGTCGTCAGAACTCAAACTACTTACCAGCGGTGTAGGTGGCTCTAAAGTTGACAAAACCCCTGTGTGGAAAAGGAGAAACCAAGTAAGAAATTGATATTGAAATCCCAGAAACATTTAAGGGTGATAATTCATTCTCACCATCCAAGCCACCTATTCAATTTCGGTTGGCTCTCAAAACCAAACGAGCTTCCTGGTGATGAGCCGGAAGGGCTGCTAGGCTTTTCAGCAACACCAATGTAAACGCTTCCAATTTCCGCTTTTTCCAACTTCACCTCCCAATAATGAACACCTTTCGTAAAACCAACATTTCCAAATGCTACCCCCCGCCCATCTGATGTTGCACACGTCACAGATCTCTTATCTTTTGACAAGGATATAGAAGTAGCATGAAAGTCAGGGTCAAAGCAGATTGGCGGCGGTTGAGATGAGGAGAAGGTAAGAGAGGGTTTCAAATCAGCAGTACTTTGTTTGCTACGCCGTAGATGCATTTCGCTTGTTACTCGAAGACGACCCCCATCATCCTTGTTTCGCAAGTTTTTCACGAGGAAACTGTTGCTGCCAAGGAGTTCATCATATGATGACAATGAGTCGTCATGGTCAGTTGGATTTTCTGTTGGACTTATGACCATCACTGTTCCGGGGACGAAATTCGACTGCCCGAAGCGGGGCTCCCAACCAGAGTCTTTTGATCCATAAAGGACTTCCTTTTCTTCGATTGATACGGCACCATCAGGATAAAAGGTGCACAACACACGAATGCCGGCTCCAAAATCAGGCCATTCTAGAATACCATCACAATAGGTGTCAGTATCGCTAGTACGATTGTTTCTTAGAGGACAATTGCGCAAACGAAGAAGAACATTGCACGATCGCCTTTTGCCGAATCCATAACGATGGGCACATTGCTCAGGAGATTCTGGAGGAGGGTGCTTCTTCTTCACTCGAGTCTCCTTCTCGTTTGTCTCAACATGGACAAGATCAAAACGCCCTCCGTCTCCCCCATAGCGATAGATTCCCTCCTTGCCTGTTAGATGCCACCTAACGCGACGTGCCATTGCGGGAACTCCGTTCCATGGCTCTATAGACAGCACCGTTCCTGATTTTGCAGTAAAAATAAAAGCAGCAATTGTGAGACCTCATCCTGCCGAAAGGTAAGTATGAAAACAGAACTCAAACCGACTAACCTAAAGCTAGCTTCGATGCCACGGCTTTCTTTTTCTTTTTCTTGGGTTTGTCACTCTTCTTATCTTTCTCTTCTGGATCAACAGCTTCTTCCTTTATATTGGAGGTAGAGGGGTCAAGGGTGTCTTCGCCCTCACTTGCCGGGTCAACAGAGTCTGTCTCGGCTACAACATTTTCTGATTCTTTTAGCTCTTCGCTCTCTTGCTCCTCAGCTTTTCTTTCCTCCTCCTCCTCCTCCTCAGCTGCAAGCTTCTGCTCTTCCTTCTCATGTTTATCCTGCTCGTACAAATCTTTTCCATCCTCGTGATCAGCATCCCAATCACTGCCGCGCATCACAATACAATTTTCCCTCAAGAGTGGAGGGCCTTCGCCGCCATCCATCAAAGTACGAACAATAGATCGAGGGGGGGTTTTCCACTCCACTTCCATTACTTCAACAGTTCCAGTCCAAATCTCCCAGCCCGTGTTGCTAATGACCCATCCCTCACTGCATTCCCAAGATTTGCACTCAGAGGCTTCGATGTCAGATTTGGCATGATTGCAGGAAGGGGTGAACGGAAGTGGCGTCGCTGCATCAACTTTGATACAGCTAGAAAGAGAGGTATTGGGACAGAGCCTCAATGCGCGTTTCACACTGGTGAGGAGTTCCATCAATGCCTGAGAGTATTTAGAGCAAACAGGAACAGCAGCCCTCTCAGCCCAGGTACGGCGCAACACAGTGCTTTCAAGCCCCCCAAGGTGTCTTGCTATAATGGGGATATGTGATGTGGCATAGGGCAGCGCCATCGGACAGGTGTTCAATATGCCAGCAGCAGTGAAAGCACAAACCATTCGCCAAGGAGAGGATGCTGAGAGTAAACCAATACACCACGCCTCAAATAATCCGCATCTTACAGCAACATTTTCGCTGTCTGCAAGACGATCGCTGACAGGCTTGCTGAGGAGCACCCCCGTCAGAAATGACACAAGACGAGCGTCAGGGGCAATTCCAGCTTGATCGTCGCTCTCCGAACGCTTGGGTTCCAAATCAGACTCATCGTCCTGAAAAAATCAAAAGAGAATAGCACTATCGTGTCAGTAACTCTGCGAAACCAATAAATATTAACCAAAGTGTTTAACCCAAGTGTGCAGCTCTTACCTCTGATGTGGTACCTTCATCAGATTGATACTCTGTTACTGCCAAAAGACGAATAGCTCTGCGAACAGCAGCTAGAAGAACTTGGCGGAAGGAAGCGGAGGAAGCGATTGCACTTTGTAGACTTGTACGAATAAATGAGAGGGTCCCCCCGACGTCACTACCAATGGCATTTTCTGAGCAAGCAGCAAATGTCACAGCAGTTGAAGTTAAAGTGAAATCAGTGTCGGCCATGACTTGAGGCAAGATGGCTGAAGTCAGAAACTGAGTAACACCTCCGCATGGAAGAAGGACTTGATCATTGTCCGCGCTGACTGAGCACATGCCAGCCGGTATTGAACTCGATTTATTGTCACCCGCCGAAATCCCAAGACCAAGTGCTTCTGCAGCTACTGCCATCGCTCCTGCTTCGCCGACCCAGCCTGAGGATTGGAGTGATGTGCAATGCTCAACAACTTGCCATAGTCGTCTGCTGACCTCCTGTTCGGCGCCCTCAGAAGACCACGGTGTGACTGGCGAGGTTGGCAAGAAGGAATGAAGGCTGAACTGGTTTGAATGGGAAACCATCGTGTGCATCACCAACTTTTGTGAATACAATACACAGAGGGAGGCACAAACTTCTTTCAACTCATTATCCACTTCATCATTGATCTTCTTATATGCATCTCGGAGAAGATTGATACTTGAATCAAAGGATTCCGAACCATCTTCAGTAGCTTTTGGTTTGCTTTCTTTCGATAAGATGTTACTCAACCGTGATGAGATATCTGCTACTGCTGGATTATCACTTTTAGAGGAAACATCATTAATCTTGGAGGTCTTGAGGTTGCCACCGGATCCTCCAAATATGCTGGGACGGCTTGATCCGAGGTGGACAGATGCATCAGATCCATAGTATCTGTGTTGCCAGGCAAAAAGCTCGTGACCATGTTCTCCATCAGAAAAGTCACAGATATATTTCTTGCTCTCCCCTGCTGATGATTCATCACTGCTTGAGCTGTTTGTTTCAATCAAAACTTTCTCCCCAGCTAAAAGAGAATCCCTCTCTTTGACAGCATCGTGAATCGCCTCACCAATACCACGGTAGCCATCTGGCGGAGGATATTTGAAGGGCTCTGTCCCTTCGCCTCCTAGAATCAATTGCATTTTTTCTTTTCTGCAACACATCATCATTAACAGTGTCATAGTGTGAGATACAGCCACAATAAGAAGGGGGGGGTGCAACAGAGTAAAACTTACCTATTGAAACTAACACACGCATAAACACCATTGCATGGACGGAAACCTTCGCCACTAAATGCGACTCCCATGCCAATCTCTTCGCCTTTGCCATTGAGCGTGAAGCTAACAATCATGGAGTCCATGTCAACGAGGCATCCTACAATGTCCCCTTCCGACCATCTACAGCACATCAGGCAAAAACAGAGAACAATGTAAGTTAGTGAGAGATGGTCAAGGATAATGAATAATGCAACAGGGCTCGAAGAAACATACCGCGCTCCAAACTCTGTAGCACTTTGATGCCATCTGTAGCGTCGCCACCCATCAAAAGCCCAGGAACTTGGACCATCCCCACATCCATCGCCTCTGTCCGCTTGGCAATGGCCAACAAATGACGAATCGGCCCATCCAATTTGAAGACATCCAGCTGTTTTGATCTCTGCTTCATAATACCACTTCCCTGATGTCAAAAGGACCCCCTTGGTGCCAACAGAACTGAATCCTCCATTTGGCAATCCAGTGATTTCTAGCGTTCGGGGGTTTATATTCGACCTGCCCGAAACGAATCGTACAGGACAGATTCCTGACCAGCCAACATTTTCGCTCGAAGTTTGCTGAGTGGGCTCCGATCTGTCATCTGCCATGGGCTGGTCCTCAACGCCCAGATTATTATTTTCCGCAATGCTTTCCTCCTCGTCCTCATCCTCATTATCCTCGTTCTCGTCGTCTTCCTCATCCTCGTCCTCATCCTCATCCTCGTTATCATCTTCCGCTGCTTCGTCTTCGGCCGAAAGTCGATCTCCATTCGTGAGAATCCAAGTTAGAGCTTCATCGACATTATTCCTAGTTGCAGATAATGCCTCCACGCACCAGTGTCGGGGAAAGCCCATTTCTACAAGTTGCCTTATTAAGTTGCTTGAACCCATTCGTGAAGCACCAAACCCCCTCCTTCGGCTGGATAAGAACGACGACGGCCCCCTGCGTTCAGAGTCCTCAGCCAGTAGACGCTCCATATCCCCACCTCTTTCAAGACAAAAATGTACTGCTGCCTCAATGTTGGTTCCCCCGACTCGACTGAGTGCCAACTCCGCCCATTGTCTGGGCAAACCAAGCTCCGCCATTTGGACAATCGCGGCCTCACGTAAATGGGCAGCTGCAGTATCAGAAGACTCGTCATCTCCTTCTTCGTCATTTCGCTCTGCAGCTGCAGAGGAGGCACTCTCCTCTTCTTGTCTATTATTTGCCGCAGCCTCACGAGAGCTACTGTTCCTTGACGCCCTCTCTGAGCCGCCAAAGAAGAGACCTGATGCAGCTGAAGGTGGAGTGCGGTAACCCTTACTTACAGATTTTGCAGGTGAAACATCACTGCCCTTTGTCTTGTCTTGAAACAAAGTTTTCAAACTCGAAGGAGAAGTATTATCAAGCTTGTTTGTTCTCGACTTCAGTGCAAGGCGTACCGAGAGGAGATGCCAGACACGGGCTTCGAGGATTGGCAAGGAGCTAAGACTATGAATGCTGTTGGACCGGATGCTTCCCATTAAGAGACTGAAAAAGTTTGCGACAGAGAGGATTGTATTCAAATGAGAATTAGAGTAGTTGCATAAAAGAGACAAAACGATAAAAAAGGGGAACTCACGAATGCGCAAGGAGTACTCGCAAAGTGCTAGATTCGTCTGCAACTAATTTGTGAAGCACCCTGGGTTCAGATGCAAGAACTGTTGTAGAACGCAGACCTAGGCAACACTCCATCAATTCATTAATATCAATCTCAAGGTCAGCTAGATCTTTGTCTTGGGTGTTGCTGATGGCCTTGATCGAGGCTGACACTGACTCCATAACATCCGACAACGGACTAAAGAAATCCATAGCAGCCAAGTTAGTGTCATCAAGAAATAGAGGAAGCTCGTCTGCAGCAGAAATATTCGCTGCGCTGACACGAACAGCTCGAATAGTCACTCTAGAAGCTCCAGCGCAAACATCACTTTCTGTGTTGGGAAGAAGTTGAACGTAAGATTTGTTCCCTAAGACAATTACTTCGCAGCTTCCAGTTCGTGGATCAACGCTGCTCATCACGCCGGAAAGAGCATTATTTCGGCACAAACCAGTTACAATCTCTTCAGCACCACTTCCAGAAGAAGTATTTGTTGCATTGGAAGCTGCACCCGTCAAAGAACCATTGCGAGACTTCGTTGCCCCAGCGGAGGACGACGAAGAGGCTACCTCTGGCTCAATCACAACGAATGCCCCTGGCTGGAGGGAGCCTGGAGCGCCCCCAAAGAACGTTAGCACTCCACTAAAGATAAGCGATGATGAATCCTTAGATCCGGAAATAACTTCTTCGTGGATGATGTCTCTCCATGGCTTGGAGAAAGTATAGAGGTAACGAAGGAGTGATAGTGCACTTTGAGCAAGTGATAGCTCGTCCTGTGAGTGGATTCCATGTGTATCACATGTCACTTCTGCAACAGATCCTGCCATGTGTAACAGCTGCCGAATGATTAATGAATTAGCCTCCATCGATAAAAGAATGGGCCTCAACAAACGCAATATACGCCGGCGGAACTTCAGGGGGAGCCCATTGAAGGGTGTCAAGCCATCCTTGGTTGAACTTCCACTTGTACCTTGATCTTCTTCAGTGAGCTGCAACCCAAACACTGAGAACAATGCACTTGCTCTCTGTTTGATAGACTCAATGAAAGATTTTCCATTCAGGGCTACATGAAAAACATTGAGTAACTGACCAAAGTAGCTCATCGATGGTGATTCAGAGGGTAACACCTTTGGTTTCATTGATAACGTGGGATGGTTGGATAGGTATGATAAACCCCTACAATCAGCATCCTTGTCATGGGAGCTATTGGATTTGGCCTTACTTCCATAGGACTGCAATACGTCCAACTGCAATAACTCAAATTCTTCACTTTCTCTAATCAATCGATTGTCATCCACGACAATTGATATTGTTTCCGAAATCTCTTGCAAAAGGTGCTCTGACAGAAGCTCAACCAAGTGTTGGGAGCCACAGGGTAGTTGTGTTAGCTGGGCGCATGTTGTCAGAAGGACAGAGGCTGATGTTCGTAGTAGCCTTTCGTTTCCTTGCTTGCGAACAATATTCAGGAGCATTGTTTCAGAAGAAGATTTTTCATCTTCATTTGGGAGAAGTGCCTGATCTCGGCAGTGTGCAACTATGTTTCTCAAGCTTGGCATCATTTTCGAGATAATTTCTTTGTATTCACTTGGGTGAAAGACTGTGAAATAGTTTGCAAGTAGCCCAAGCATTAATGATGTTGGCTCTTGATCAACAGTGGTCGCAAGAATTAAACCAATCGTATCATACAGTCGACTGATACATGTATGGAAACAGGACTGGACACTAGCCGCACATCCTGCAATGTTGGATGTGAGATGTGAGGTCAAGTCTTGGTTGGGTTCTAGTCCAGATGACGATGTGGCTGCCGTTGGAGATGGACAAAGTATTCGTGGCAATGAAACTAGAGCTGACTCTATGGCAGCATGGACTTTAACTCCCTCCAAAGAATCTTCAGATTGCAATAGCAAATGCAATGACCGAAGTCCCAAATAACGCATGATGCTCTTCTCTGTCCTAACATTCATCTGCTGTTTGATATAATCAAGATCTTGTTCTGACTTGATAGACTTGACAATCAGTGAAATATCATCCACAATGAATTGCACCGGCTGTTGATCATCAGGTGTGCATGAAAACTCAAAGAGAAATTTTGCAATCCGTGCTACCAGGAAACAACGCTTTCTACACACTTCCCTGTGTGGGACGCCAGATTCCGCGCATACAAGTGCATCCCTAATTGCGTTCTCCATAATTCCAAGCGATGCCTGCCAGGCGCTCGATGTGACTTCTGATTGGAAAGCATCATTTCTTGTACCATGGGTGTGATAGAAAATGGCAGAAGTAACCAACATTTGAGCAGTTACGTATTCATCTGGGCAGAGACGAGAGAGTGAACCCTGTTGATTTTCCCTAGCACTGCTTATGTGCTGTTGAATGATGCTCCTTGTCTCTTCTATTCTGGCGGCATCTTTGGTTTCTGATGCATTTGTTGCTGAGAACAAGTCGAAATAAATCAAGTCTTGCCATTGCTCTTCTATATCTGTAGACGTCTTGCCTGATCGGCATCGTTCCCAGACGGAGTCGATTGCACGACGTACAATGCTTCCACCACAGTCTAAGCTCCCCTTGGATAAGATAGGAGATGTGGACAATGTTGACTCTAGTGATTCTAACAGGGTGGTTTCGGCATCCTTGTCTATATCAGAAAGAGAAGTCTGAGAGCACAAGATGAGAGAAAGATGACCAACTGCTAGGCACAAGAGAGATTCTGTTTGAATCAATTGCTTCGTGAAATCAACCTCTTCGTCACCCATGATCTCATAGGAGATTCCACCCACAATGATAGTATGATGCGGCTGTTGAAGACTACCAGTTATACGCTCTGCTGATCCTTTTTCCACATTATGCCGAATACCTTCAAACTTTGTACCGTCCAGACTGACACGAGCATCGATAACGTATGACGCGGTAGACCGTTGCGCACAATCTTCAAATGAAATATCTGTCCCATCCTCGCCACTTCCTGCACTACACCATTCTTCAACAAATTGAACACGGGTGCCGCAGGAGGCCCCAATGACAGAAAAATGGTTATTCAGAGAGCTTGTGGCTGAAGCGTTGGATCGTTCCCCATGATAACAAGAATGACCAGTTTGAGCACCCTGGACTGCTTTGCGGTTGAGGCGTACTACATATTCTTCAGAGCTATCGCCTTCCAAGGAGGTTGATGAATCAACGCAGATAGCCCAATCGCCTTCTTTCAACTCAATGCCTAAGGAAATATCCTTGGATGGAATCATTCTGTCAAGAAGTTTCGCACATCTAGTAACAAGGGGCAGCAATTCCATGGCGTACTTGGCTGAAAGGGTCGGAAGGCAAGAGGGGATTAGGCAAATGCTCGATGCCAGGCTAGGTAGGATCTCCGTGAGCAAGACGTCATCTCTTAAGGGTGCATCAGTAGAAAGTAGCTGAATTGACCTCGACAGCGTTTCCGTTGCAAAGGATACACCGTCCGAACATAACGCTTGATTCCATGATCGAACACGCAGCAATTGATCTCCTTTGGCCAAAGGAAAGTAAATGTCCCCACTTGATATGGGAGGGAGAGATGTTTTCCCACCACTCGCCGTCGCTGCCATGGAATTGGAAATGGTGTGAAGACTCGCACGATCATCTCTTTGATACAGACCAATAGCTGTATTAGCGACAATAAGAATGAGAGAAAAATACAGGTGTGACAGACATGTTAGGGACCATGTTCAAAAACACAAACGTGCGTTCGTCTGATAATAAGATTTCTTACCTGGGTATAACTTCACGTCCAATGGAATTCCTTCAAATGCAATGCCCCAATCTTCAATCATGGGACCCCCACCAGCACCTGCTCCTGGTGCTGAGCCCCGTCGGGGCGAAGCCAGAGGTGATAGAGGCCCAGCCGCCGCAGCTTCTGGCGGAGACGACTCTTTCCAGAGCCCAAAGCTTAGTGTGCCAACATTGGTATCAAGAGTAACAACCACAACGGCACCCGTTCGAAAAGTCGAACCATAATCACCTCGAATCTTATTCCGATCATGCCACAGGGCCTGTGTACCGATCAAACCCCATCCATTCGAATCACCTCCCACGTACGTCTTGAGATTGGCACGGGCTGTCGACACACCCAAAAAGACATGGCCACGTTCGCATTTATCGAGTTTGATAGCCCAGCGATGGATTCCGCTCTTGGGTGTGAAACATAATGTGGAGAGAACAGTGCCCCAAACTTTGGTAGCGCGTTGATTGGCAATAACCGCGGGCGACCCAGATGAAGCAACAGAAATGGAGTCGGCACATTTGGACGAATCAAAATGAAACTTGGAGGGGTCTACCTTCAACTGCAGGGATCCCCTGTCTGCCCAAGAGGACCCACCCACCGATCCTGGACCCCCGCCGCTCGCCTCTCCTCCTCCAGAAATGTCATGATCGTTTGCATCGTTGGAAGCCATGGACAGGTCGTTCCATAGGATTAGGTTGGATAGAGCACGTTGGCATAGGGCCAGGTAAAACTTGGTAAGATTGCTTCCCATTGCTGACCTTGACATGGCAGTTGCGCTCAAGAGAGAAATTGTAGAGATGGAGTTATCAGGAACCCCACGAACACTAGGTTGCGATGCCTCGGTTGTCACTCTCTCTTCCGCCTGGCCATTATCAGCAACCTCCGTGCTAACCATGGGCGACATTACGAAACAATCGAGCATATCGCTTACCCGAAGGCGCTTACAAAAGATGTCCAATTTTACACGTTGTAATTCATCATCTGTCCAAGCACAAGTCATGATTCTAGAGGCAACTATTTCAGCTGAAGTTGTTCGTGGCAAAGATGAGAGCAAACTTCCCAATAACTCCACCCTGACCATATGATCAGGGTAGAGAAATGGGAGTGCCAATCCCCACAGATGAAGTGATTCATTACACAGCGTCCCCACAAGGAACTGATCCTGTCGCTGACCTTGTGACGTTGCGTTACCCTCCTCGAAGAAGTTCCCCATGGACACCTTGAGAGATTGAAATGACGACGATGTGGCTGCATTGTAAAAGTTGGAGAGTATGGCCAGGAGGCCGAGACGCGTCTTGGTCGAGATGGAAACGGCTTTCTGTTCACTAACTTCCTGTCCAGAAGCAGTTGCGTCCGCCATGCCAGGAGAGGAAAGATTAAGCTGTAAACTCTTTCCCATGAACGACCGTAAACAACGCAAATTGAGCAAACAGCACGCAGAGTAAAAGGCAACTCGGCCCCTCCATACTTCCACCAACCGCAACTTGTTCTTGTGTATCAATGTTGCAACTTGTGCGGCCGCGGAGGCCTTGCGTTTGAACCCCTTGGTCTCGAGCGATTCGGCGGTGGCAATGGCGGTAGCGACGCCAAAATCAATGCTGGCAGGATCCTCTTTCTCGATGAGAGGATCAGCGCTGTCTAGAGCGGCAGAGTTGGCAATTTGAATGCTCTGGCCCTCCTCGTCGCTGTCGCTGCCAACCTCGGCGATTACACTGCTTCCGTCGTGATCTGTCATGGTTTTCTTGCCATCCACGTCTGAGAGTAAATCGGTCAATGTGGACATGGCTGTGTTTCGTAAGTGAGTCGATAGTTGCAGCGAGGCAATCAAAAGTGAGGCGGTCACAGAGTCTGGTGCAAACTTGGCTTCCTCCTCCTTATCCACGGTGATTTCATCGCTACTGTCTTTCTTCTTGAGAATGGAAATCAATTTTTTTGGCGCAATGTCCTTCTCCTTTGCAGACTCATACACGTTAACGTGGCCTTGCATCAACCTCAACACGGCGTGGAGCAAATGAACCAAAACATGCGAGGCGGGGATCTTGCCAAAGCTGGACAGTGCCGATGGTTCGAATACAGCGGATAGGTCGGCTTCTGCGTTCGTCTTGACCCCCTCGGCCGATTCGTCACTCTCCACCTCTTCGGACATTTCTGAAGGATCAACTCGGTTGTGATTTGGTAAGAGAGAGATTGGTGGATGTGTAGGAAGAGGGGGGAGAGGGGTCGAATTATCCTTCGGCATGTCAGTTTCGCTCTTTTGGGTCTCATCCGCCGCCTTGCCCGAGGGGGCTGGGGTCGTAGTGGCGGCGGCGCCAACCTTCTTCTTCAACGGCGCGCCCCCCGCGGCAGCCTCGGTGGTGGCATCGCTCGCATCGCTGTCACCGTCCGAACGATGGCTGCCATCCTCAGAGTTGTCCGAACTCTCGGCACCAATGGCTGCTGCGAGGCTGAGGGCCAAAGCGCGTTGGAGCTCTGCCTCTTCGTCGTCCTCTTCCTCGTCGTCCTCCATATCCTCGTTTTCGGATGTAGATTCATTCTCTTCCAATTCCTCATCTTCCGAGTGATCGTCATCATCGTCATCTTCCCCCAAATTATCAATCTCATCCTCATCGTCCATCTCGTCGGCTACGATATTGACAATGTTTCGAAGCAATCTGCTCGCCTCCGTTTCCCCATCGTTGCTGGAATCCCCCACCGATGGCCCCGACTCGACAGATCGGCTCCGGCTGGCACGGCTGATCAAATCGGGCAGGCTGGACGCCATGGACTCTGCCGAAACTGCCGCACCGATATCGGGCATGGTAGCGCTGTCGTCGCTGCTATCTGACGTCCTTGCCTCTTCCCCGCCATCCTCGAGTCCGCCCAATAGTGACGAGACACTCGGCGAAGATGGCTTCTTGTCCACCGGCCTGTTCTTGGGAGTGACCAACGGTGGCGGCGGCGTCTGGCTCCTGAACAAATTGGCCTTTTGTATCTCAATCCTTTCCTCGTACGTGGACGAGGCATTGACCAAGTATTGGAGTAGGTGTTCGTCCAATACAAAATTACCCTTTGATGTAGCATCCCCCTCGTCAGTCTTGGGGAGTACCGACAGCAAGGCGCCCACTTGGAGCAAATTTGCAAAAGGATCGGTGGTTTCGTTCGTCGAGTCCAGGGTCGATGTTGATGTGGCCGTCGTGGACAGGGTCGGCAACACGGAGGCATCCTTGACCACCTCGCCCAAGTTCAAGCGCTCCAAATCCTCGGGCGAAAATAAACATCCCGTCATGACCGACAAGGCGGCAATCAACAATCCATGCACTCGACCATTGGGGGAACCGGAATCGTGCAACATGTCCCTGCAGGCATTTCCCACTATCGATTCCAAATTGGCCGCCAGGGGAATGCGCACTTCTCGCTCCGGCACTACAACATTTGATTTGGCTGCCCCAGTAGCACCAGGACTAGACAATTCGGAATTGTCAATGGTGGCTCTGTTCAAATCCTCGTCTTCTTCCCCCGCGCCTGCGGAGGAGGAGGTGGCAACGGAGCTATTATCCCCCTCTGTTGTGCCATCCTCTTTTTGCTCCCCGTGAGCAAGGTCGAACATGGACTTCCAATCCCTTCGAACGTTTGGTGTTTTACGACCACTGCGATTTTCCCCGAGATTCAAATCGGTCTCGGTAAAGGTTTGTGTTTCGGGAGGGGTGGATGAATTGCCCTCGAATACACTGTGATTTAATACTGCGTGAAGCAGTGATGGCAATGTGTTTACTGCATCCTTGGAGTTCAAATTGGACTCATTAGCAAATAGTGTCCCTCCCTTGTCCAATAAAACTTGCAGATCGGGGGAACTAACCGATCCAAAGATTTGACGCAATGCCGATATTAATGCAGGGGGCGGGACTGCATTTGATGTTGAAGCTGTTGTTGTTGTTGTGGATAGCTTGGCAGGCATTATGGTATTGGCATGATTTTTCGCACGGATAATCTTATCGTGATGGCGTAGTATGCGGGTTTGCCACCCCTCCTTATTGAGCGTGGTAGGCTGTGTCTTTTTCTTCTGTACATCACCTGTATTTTCCTCACCTGCAGAATTAGCTGGCTCTGCGTCCTTTGCCTCTTCCTTGGACGCGAACGATAATCCATCAGCCCGATCATCACCGTTGTTACCACCCTCATCGCGACTCTCTTGGCTGCCGTACAAATCGAGAATTTCGGGACTATCCAAAGTAATCTCATACCGTCCCAAGGCATGTGCAGCGTCGAACAGGGCTCCGTCGGGGATGCGATTGGATCTTCCTTGGAGGGCGCATGTTCGTGCACCATTCTGATTATGTCGGTTGTGCGTGTGTGCCATCAATACCCACAAGATCCGAAGCAAATAATAGATGCATATATCATGTTCATGTGCGTGCGAAAAAAATGGAGAGAGAAAATGAATAATGCAGAGAGACCATGTATGAAATGAAGCAAAAGTAGGTTGTGTTAGATGAATGCTTTCAAAAAAAGGGAGCAAGAACAAGAGGAACAGAATGCATGCACATCATCATCGCTCTACTATAAACTAAAACTAACGCACCATCGTCATCGCGACTCGATACGCCGCCCCATTCGGATCCATGTCGATGAGGGTTTCGATGGCATCCTCCCTACCCCTGCTACGGGAGGTCTCGCTGGTGGGAGGAGCGCCCATCTTATTTTATTAGTCTTTGCAAGATTTATTTACTTTTCAATGATGCGTCGTGTAGTAGGTAGGTTGTTTTATGGCCGAGATCTGTGGCCAATAATTGGCCCCGAGAGAAAAGTTTCGAGTTGTGGTGGCGGGTTTTGATGTTCATGTGGCGGGTTTTGATTGCCGCTTTGACTCCGTATAGTAGTAGAGTAATTCAAACGTAATGGCCTTTTCAGTAAAAAGAAATGTAGGATTCGGTATCATCACGTATTATTTTATGTAATTGTGGTGTACTAAAACTATTACCGAGGCGCTATTAAAAAGAATTGCTATCTAACTCTAACGATTTCCGACGCACCACCACCTAACAGAGCTCCACGACCCCTTCTCTGGCTCTCATGCCGCTCAAGACCAAGAACTTGTCTGGTCTTGTTGCTATCGCCTGGTTCTCGTACCTCCTGTTCGCTATTCTTGCCTCGTGGGATTGGGTTAGGAGGACATTATGGCATCGGGTATTGCTTGCGAAAATTGGGAAAAGATATTGGAAGAACGAAAGATAGGGTGTCCAATGGAGGTAGAATGAACACGTGGATGCACTTGGTCAGCTCGTTGCGCAATCCCGGGCATCGAAGAATCCACAACGTGAGGAAGCATTGGTAGATGGTAGATAAGCTGCCTGAACCATACCCGCATGACGACGATGGGTATGAGGCCCATTCCTGCAGTTGGAGGACGATGCAGATGGTATCCACAATTTCTTCCATAAGTAAGCGGGGATATGATGTTTCTGTGAGTTCTTTTTTGCATTATCAATCTATAAACAAACACCCTTTCATGTGCTGATCTCTATCTTAGGTATGGATACGATGTTGTTCGAGATGTGCTGAATGTGAAACAGTTCGAGGAGTCTATGAGAGGAGTTATTTTCCGAGTTTGACAAAAATGATGAAGACTCGATAACTGACTATCTGAATCCTAGCTTTGAGAACAAGTTCTCGCGAATGGGCATCATTGGTATCAGCAATCATCTTGAGTCTCCCACCCAGCTCAGCAATCGCCAGAATGAGAGAGTGTACCGTGCCTTTTCTGCAAAGCAGAGGCCACCAGGTGGTATACTAGTGACTGTAACATGGTGATTACTATTTATGGTCTACATGTCCTGGTGTTGCTGGCGGCACTTTACCATGCCGCCAAGCTAAGACGAGAGGCTTAGAAGGAAGCGTCTGTCCATCATCAGTGAGTATTAGCAATGCTAGGTGAGTGCCTAGGATAGAGTACCTAGGTAAGATCTGCATTTTCAACCGTGTATGGTGGTGAAACCAAACTGTTTGTTAATCACGATCGTCTTGGGGCAATGCGTCCAACATTCCAACCCGATGGAAACATCAAAATGGAATGGCGGACCATCAACAACTGGCTCCACTTGGATTGCAATCCAGTAACTGAAGAAATTTCCATCGGATCAATGGCGCCACCAGAATCAGGAGGATACCACGACTTTGGCAACGAGGCGCCCTTTCTAGTTCAGGGCTTATTGGCACTTTATGATGCTCGTGAGCAGGATGAAGGCTTTCTGTGTGTCCTGGGATCCCATCGCATTGTAAAAGAGTGGACAGTACGTAATGGATTGGAACGAAAGCGTCCCGAACTTAGGCCCAAGCCCGAGGACCCACTCCAGCAGCATGTGCAGTGCATACCTATCCGTGCAGGATCGTTGGTTATTTGGAATCAGTTCACAATGCACGCCAACCGTCCTAATGAATCTGATTGATGGAGATTGAATCAATACATTCGCATGTATCACATTGTTACCTGATCACATGGACTATCTTAGTGGTTTTATTGAGAAGAAAATAACCTGGGACGAATAGGTTGGCTGAGCTGAAGTGTATTGCTGGAGCGGTCTTCAGAAGCAGCACACACATCAACTAGCTTGAATAATATTTCAGCGAATGTGATGGAAACCTGAAAGTGATCAGCTCGCTCTGTCTTGCTGGTAGATAGCACTAACATACAAGTGTTTTATCTGAACAATAATAAAAGCAAAGGGAGGCAACACTTGGCATCAGAGAATGTATCGCATCATATGTCTTTGCAACATCCCTCAATCAATTACAAAAGCAACAAATTCCTACCTACATACATTCCCAAAAGATGCATGAAAGGGAGGGAAATAGAACTATCTAGAGAGCGGATGTGATAGTGATTAGGGCAAAAATGACAAGCAACTTAGAGTTGCTTATGCAGTTGCTGTTGGAAGGGCTCTTAGTTTGTGCTGGTGGCGCCAAGTGGACTTAGTCTCTACGTAGGAATAGTACAAAAGATTTAGTGTTCTCCCTGAGAGATCTCTCAATACACGAGGCCTCTTAAACGAGTATTCTCAGAGCGAGTATTACCAAGTGATTGCTATCGCCTTGCACGGAATCTGTACAGCAGACGCCTCCAAATCTCAACGGGTTGTAGAGATTGACACAGTGTGACACAAACAGTCCTTAGCTTGGGCATACACTATTGGGAAACATCTAAACATATATCCAACTGACATTTTATAGTTGATTATCCTCTAGGTACTAATATATACATACTGTCGAGAAAAGAGGTGTAGCTCTTACATTTCTGGCGCGAAGCGCC
>JALLAU010000084.1:0-22312 GCA_036939495.1 Thalassiosira hispida | reverse complement strand
GGGAGTCTTAGCTAAGCGATCAGTAATGGGTCAGAATGCGTATCCACTTATCCGAGTGCGTATCCGTTTGTCAGGGCAGTAGGTATATCGTATCGTAGCTACACAGTGATGTAGGCAGATCTATCTTCTACGGCCGGAATTAACAAACACAGGAATGCTACATTTCCAGTTGACCACAGGTCAACACAGAAATAAGAAGCTTAATTAGATGCCATATGCTTCAGAGGTGTTTGAACTATCTAGTTTGGACCAGAAGATGAGGAGAAGGGTCGTGTCATCAAGATGATTTTGATTCGTCGTATCGCAAGTTTTTTTGACTCCTGACTAAAGTTCAGCAGAAAATACAGATTGTCCAGTAATCAGTTCGTATTCTCTATCTACTATTACGTTGAACCCATCAACATTAACATGTCATGTATGCAAAGAGAGAGATAGAGAGAGTGCGTAGATATAATATATGATGCAGATTGACCCACAACTATGGTCCAAAAGCCGATGCATGATGCACAGGATGATGATTAACCCTGCCCTAGTACTAGTACCAGGTAAGAATATTATGGTGTGATGTGGGAGGAGGGAGATGTAGAGACTGCTAGCTACGTATGCAGAGACTGTGGCACTATCTTCCAAAGACTATTCCACGTGGAGCCCAACCCTTGCTTTTGAGAAACTTCCCGAACCTGTAATGGCAGAAAGGTATCCGTAGCCATCATACCCAAAGTACTGGTACATACATTTGAATAAACGTACACCATCTTACATTGAATATGATACTCTACATAACTGTTCGTAGGAATCGAATGTCACATACCTTATGTCATAATGCGTCCTGCCACGTCACAGTGGAAGTACTTGAAAACACGAGAAACTATCACCAAGCTAGGCGAGAAAAGAGACGGGGGACACCGGGAGGGTTTAAAAGCGGCAACTCCGACGGCCGACGTACAGAAACCATGGCCAGCCCCCCCCGACGGTTGACGGTTGAGTGTTGGCCCATTTTCCGCCACCAAAAACTCTTCTATCTCCACTCCCACATCAAAATCAAATAAACTCGTGGTCGCTGAGGCGCCTACTAAAGTTGTTGTCTGCAATAAAAGCAATACATTACGGAGAGAAAACAAGAACATGGTGGTCTGATACCCAGCAATACGTCCGTGTCTTAGGGGGGTTGCAAAAGCTAGGTGTATCAATAATTGTAAAGTATAGTCTGAATAAATAGCCTGTGCTTTTCCATCGTCAAGTGAGGTGAGTGTGAGGGGTTCAGTCAAAACATGCCACCATCGGGTCCGTTATTGTGGTCATCAAACAATTCAATACAACAGCTTAATACTGCTACGTCTCAAGACAATAAGAATAACGGACATCACAGCAACAAAATGATGAATAATAATAATGACGATGTGATGGGATCACTCGGCAAAGTTTTGTCGAGCGTGAATATCGCTGGGGAGATGGATGGGAGTGGTCACAGCAATGGGGGAAGAGGACAGGGACAACAATATGGAGCCGCCGTGGGCTCTCAGCCTGGCTCGTGGAGTGGGTTATCAGCGACAGCGGCTCCGGTGCCAGCTCCAGCGGGGTGAGTTAGCAAATTATTTGGCGCATTCACGTCATGTGCACCTTGTTGGTTCATGTCCATCTCACATTTATTTTTTCATGACACTCTTTCAAAGTCTTTCGTACAACTTCTACAACAACAACAGCAGTAACAACGGTGGCAACAATCAGCCCAACAACGCTGTCAAAAACACCAACAGCGAGCATGACTCCCTCCAGAACATCCTCTATGACTCTGGCATTTATGAAAAGGAAGAGGTCGCCCATCGCCGCTCATCCACGGGCCCTGGCACCGGTCCCTCCACCCCCCCCTCAGCATCGGAGCGCGAACGCAAGCCAAGCATTGACATCTTCCTATCCCAAAGTCCAAGCAAGGCACTGGGAGAAGATGCCTTTCGGGTCATGCACCGTCCAGCCTCCAACCCATCCCTGGCGAACGTTTCTCACAATCCACATGATGTGTACGTGTCCAACAATGGGTTGAAACCAGTGGCATCCACGGCTCCCAGCAGCCGTAGTGAGAGTCCCCAGACGGTGCGGTCGAATGGCTTGACTGCGAGCAATGGCAGCTCGCCTTATAATAACAATGGGAGGCAGATGTACCCCTCGCAGTTCACCAATAATTTTGCACCTCAGGGGAATCAACAGCAACAGGGCCAACTGCATGCTCAGTTGCAGCAGCAGCCATCCATGTCAAGCCAGTACTCGAACTCGAGCAGTAACGTTGGCCAGCAACAGCCTCAGGTTCAGCAGCAACAGAATCAGCAGTACGCCATGCCCGTGGCTCAGCAACAGCCTCAAGTATTCTACATGGCCGTACCCGCCCCCGATGGCAAGGGGCAAGTTCTTCAGCCTATGCAAATGATGCAAATGCCAGGAGGACAGCCTGGCACTCTCATGATGCCCGTTACCGCCAATAGTGGTAGCCAAGGGTCCACCGATATAGGGAATCAACAAGGTCAGCCCATGATGCTAATGCAACCTGTTGAAGCTAACGGGTACGGTCAACAAGACAATCAAGGCAATGCCATGGGAGGAGGTAACAACACCCAGTATTCTCAGTATGGCAGTAATGTCATGCAGCAGCAAAATTCGGGGGGGTATGATCGGTACAACCAGTCCAAGAATAACATGGACAACGGTATGGGGGGAGGACAGCAGTTCCAGAATGATCAAGGAGGGAATCTGGATCAGGTCCCCACTGGCTCGCTTTCCATGCTGTACTCAAGCCCTCAGCGTCCTCCCCTACGTGCCTTGTTGGGGAATGTCCGTCGTCTTTCCAGGGATCAGGTGGGATGTCGCTTGCTCCAACAAGCACTGGACGAGGATGGCCCATCCGCTGCCACTGCCATCCTTAACGAGGGATTAACCTTCTGGGCTGAGGCAATGGTTGATCCCTTTGGCAATTACTTGTTCCAGAAGATATTGGAGAGGATCACCCCCGAAGAACGTATCACGCTTGTCAGCTCCGTGAGCACACGTCTTGTGAATGCAAGCTTGAACCTACACGGGACACGTTCCGTCCAGAAGATTGTGGAGGTGTGCGCCGTGGACGAGGAGGACGAGAGCGACGAGGAGGGCCAAGAAGAGAACAAGGAGGAAGAGAACAAGAAGGAAGAGGAAGACGAGGCCGCCAAGACTAAGAAGGGCAAGAAGAAGCTGGAAACTGCGTCCAAGATTTTGACGGATGCGCTCAAGCCGTCGGCTGCAAGGCTTTGTATTGACAGCCATGGCAATCACGCCATTCAGCGTATTTTGCTCAAGCTTCCGTACCAGTATACCCAGTTCATCTTTGACGCCGTTGCCGCGAGTGTCGAGGATGTAGCTCGTCATCGTCATGGATGCTGTGTCATCCAACGCTGCCTTGACTCCCGTCACTCCCCGGCGCGTAGCCATCTTGTGACCAGGATTGTCGAAAAGTCCCTCGAGTTGATGCAAGATGCCTACGGTAACTACGTCGTCCAGTACGTCCTTGATGTATGCGGTGATGATGAAGTCCATGCCATTTGCGAGTCTGTCATTGGCAAGGTATGCCTATTGGCCATCCAAAAGTTCAGTTCGAACGTGATGGAAAAGTGTCTTGAAAGGTGCACCGATCGTGTGAGGGAGGAATACCTCAACGAATTGAATGATTCGGATCGTATTCGAGAGTTGATGATGGATCCCTTTGGCAACTACGTCGTGCAGCGCGCACTGTCGGTTTCGACCCACGCCCAGGCCATCCGTCTCGTGGAGACCATGAAGCCCCACCTCTCCTCCCAAAACGGGGGAGGGATCCGCAACACGGCGGGGGGACGGCGCATTCTCTGCAAGATCTGCCGTCGCTTCCCCAACTTCGTCCTCGAGGGCGAAACATTCGAGGATTACGACCTTAACCAAGTCCTCGCACGGGGATCCCCCCATCATTCACAGGGAGGAGGTGGGGGAGGACGTGGCGGCCGTGGCCATAATCAGTTTGGCCAGTACCCCAACCCCAACCCGGGCCCGTCGCCCAACCACCGCAGGAATAATCGCAACAGGAACAACCAACAGCACCATCAACAGCATATTCCGCAGTATCAACAGCAGGTTGTCCAGCAGCCACAGCAGGCGATGGGCCATCATGTTAATGCACAGCAGACAGATATGAACGTGATGCCTGCGTATCATCAACAAGCGGGGGTTAATCCCTACTTGTTCCCCCACAGCATGTAATGGTGGGGATTAGTAGGGTCTCTATTTTTGAGAGTGTAGAAAGAAGAAGAGAGAGACTCTTTGTGGATCAGCGTCCTGAGAATTTGTTTAGAGTAGTTTGAAGAAGCGCAGGCAACCACTTGTGGGGATTTGTTTGAATGGTGTTTGATCCCCCCCCGCAAGAGTTGTTTGCATTGTAATGGGAAAAGTATTATATCTTAAGTGGTAGCTATTAGAGAAGATAGAAGAGAGAGTGGATAAATGGAAAGTTTCATATGGGCCCCGAGCCTGCCCTGAGACCAGATGCAAAAAGAAAGTTAATTTACTTTGTGCTGGTCTCGAAGAAAAAGGGTTCGTGTAGAGAGATGTTGCAATATCAATGGTTGTTGTTGTGTAATGCACATGTCACTGTAATTCTAATCAGTAATGATAATTAAAGCTAGCATGAAAATTAGCTCCATATGACAGCATATTATGACCATATTATATTCTTAGAAATATTATGATTAGACCAAGGTGTATCAGAAAAGAACAGAAGATAAGGATGCACTACTGCCACTCTGAATGTTATTAACTAACATCTTCATTCCAATAGGTTAGGGAACTATTCAATACACAAAGGGGGGATCTGTTGTAGAGAAGTTTTACTTATGAAAGACAGCTGGGGGGGAATTGCTTCAGTAGGTACACAATCATTTTTCTAGAAAAAATATATAGCATTCTACGAGTAAAGGTGGAACAATTCTCCATGCCATGCTCAGTTTGGGGCTGGAGGGAATATGCACTTGCAATTCGCAGACCTAACCCCCCCCAAATCCAGAGTGGTTGTCCCCATCATTTTCACTATCCCCTCTCATGTGCTCGGTGTATTTTTCCTCGCTTCCGCCTTTACCCTTCGCTTGTACTCCGCCTTATTATTGATGAATAGATTGTACGCCTCACTCTGCGCAGGACTACTCGGATTAGGCGTGTCCAACAAATCCTGAATCCCCAACAACATTTGTTTCACGGTAATGGCCGGACGCCATCCCTCCTCCTCATTCAAAATACTCAAACAAATCGTCCCCGAAGGATAAACATTTGGATGGAAGAGGGGCGGGACGAATTTACACTTGGGTGGCTTTGAGGGGTATTCCTCGGAAAATTCGAGCTGTACCTTGTATAGGCCGCCTTCCCAATCTGTGCTTTCCTTGCCCGGGATGCCGGTTTCCCAGAGCATAATGTTGGATGAGCCGTCGCCGCGGGAGACGGGACGGGCGTGGAAGCCGAAGGGATGGTCACGACGCCATGCCTTGCGTTCCTATGAGATACACATATATACACAGAGGAGATAATATTTAGACATGTAATTGAAATTTACAACAAACAGTGACAACATATTCCTCCATTGATGCAAACTATCAGTCGGACACGTGACATGCCGACCGCCCATGTCGCTCCATCACGATCTGGGAGTCATCCGTAGCCGCCCATGATCTCACCTCTAGAAGACGTCCTCGTGCAATACCTCCAGACATGATTATTGTGTATTAAATAAAAAGAGATGTGTGTTGATGGAGTGCCAATGTGGAGTGAAACTGGACGGAAATGAGCTGTGTGGTTTCGGCGCGGTTGTTTTTGTTTTTGTTTTTGTGGCGCCGCCGGTTAGTTGGCGGTTTCTCCTGTTTGAATGTTGAATTTTGGCGGGTGTCTTTGTTTGATTGTGTCTCTTGATTGCGGGCGAGACCCATTGGTGAATGGGGACTCCCATCTATGAAATAACGGCTACTTAGCGATCCTAAATAAGGGTACCTAGACCTTACCACTTCATACCTCGGTTCTTTTTGATGAAAAAGAATGACATTTCACCGCGGCCTATCGAGATATTCTTTTGGCGCGCCGGACAGACCCCGCCAAAAGAGAACATAACAACAACTAACTGAGAATCTAACCATGCAAAACAAAGCCGGCGAACCAAAACTAACAGAACGACAAAACAACAACATCGACACCAGTCGCATGGCATTGGCACTGATTTGATTTGCAACAACACAACCACAGCTCTTTTACATATTGAGCATAAAATAATCCGAGAACGCATAGAGTGACGACGTTGCGTAGACGATCGAACGGTGAGTGACCGACGGACGGATAGAAAGATGGAAGTAGAATTTTGCATTGTCCATTGCCATCGACCTACGCCTACGCGTCGGCCGGCGGCTTGTAGTCGCGAGCGATTGAAGCTGTGGCGCGAACGGAGCGTATATAATTTATTCAACTCTCTATCGAAACGATATATTTTTCATTGATTCATTGCCGCCGCCCCATTACTCTTTGGGTAGAGCAGCCATCTGTGATGTCGTCGGAATCATTTTTTTCATTCAGCTGCATGCAACGCTCCGTGCCATTGCGGCCGCGGTCAATGGCTACGTCGCATTCTTTTCTGGCATTGCCGTCCCTCTTCCATGCTATTGTGGTATTGAAAACAATCAATCTAGACTGGGCATTGTCTTGAACCAATGCAATGACAACAACATAATCATAATGAGCGCGCCATATTTTGCCGTCATTTTGCGTGCATGCATGCATCGCATCATCTTCTTCGTCCCCCTCACGCTTATGCTTACGAAATAATGTCGAACAAATCCTTAGGAAATCTCCCATATCTATTGACACCATGTCCACTTCAGCAGTAGAGGCTTTGCGAGCGGCACTCCTCCAGGGGGGGAACGCCGCCTCCGCCATGGCCGCAATGGCCGCAGTAGCCCGTGGATCATCATCTACCTCCTCTACCAATGCCAATGCAGTAGCTGCTGCTGCCGCAATGGCTGCAGCCGCAGCCCGATCCTCCTCCTCCTCTTCTGACAAGGACAAGAAACCATCCGCCACGGACAAGGAGGCCGATGCCTCCGAGGGCCAAGATGACGGACACGAAGTCGAGGATGAAATCTCGTACACTCCGTACAAACCCGCCAAGCTCAAGTATGGAAAGAATCACCCCGAGTGAGTATCCTTTTGCCTGACTTTGATAGAGGTATCTCGAACTCGTACTTATATTTGCATTATTGATAAACACGCAGTCCGGTAGTTGAAAATGCCACATTGGCTGCAGTAGCTCCTCCGGATATTACGTACAATCTCGCCATGCCTTCCGATGTCATTACCGAGGGTAGATTGTCCAATCTTCAGTTGGAGGCGGTTGTGTACGGATGTCAGCGTCACATGCTCGACTTGCCCAAACCCCCTGAAAGTCTAGCATCCGTGAAGGCAGCGGCACGTCCGCTCAAGGATGAGAAGGAGAATATGGGTATGGAAGTTGCTGCATCATCTGCTGGGAAGAATATGGGTGATATGAAGGGGGATGTCAAGACTTCTCCTCCTACGGGTGAAGGAATGAAGAGGGAACCGCCTGCCGTTCGTGCTGGGTTTTTACTTGGTGATGGTGCAGGTATGGGGAAGGGGAGGACACTTGCCGGATTCGTAGTTGAGAACATTGCACGTGGAAGAAAGAGGCATGTATGGATTTCTGTTAGTTCTGACTTGTATGAAGGTTAGTTCTTTCTTCTTGGGGATTCATTTTTTGCTATCGTTCAACGTACTGCATCAAATGCATGATTCAACTACTCATATTCATTTCCCGCTTTTTGAATTGTTCAACTGAAACTCCACAGATGCCAAGCGTGATCTCCGAGACCTTGGCATGGGATCCTACGCCGAAAACAACTGCTACAACCTCGGGAAGTTGTCTTACGCAAGCCTCGTCAGTGGATCGTCATCATCAAAGTCCAAGAAGAAGAAGAAGGGCAAACGAGGCGTGAAGAAGCCCAAGGCCAATACTGGCAACTATGATGAGGTGAGTACCTATTATATGAATGACGATCACTTTCTTTCTGTAACTTCTGGACCACTAAACTCTTTTCTTTTGTTGCCCACTCGTAACTTAATCCTAGGGTGTCATGTTTTCCACATATAGCGCTTTGATCGGGAAGAGTAAGAATGGCACTCGTTTAGATCAGTTGGTAGAGTGTAAGCATTGTTATGATTATTTCACATCTGTATCTAGATTTACTTTGACATCAACCTAACACTTCTACTTCTATCATGCGATACAATCATCTCTAGGGTGCTGCGATGGTGACAATCCAGAAGAATTCGACGGTCTCATCATGCTCGACGAATGCCACAAGGCCAAGACTATCGACCTCGACAAGGATGGCAACGCCGTCCTTGGCAAGGATTGCTCTCAAACAGCTGCCAAGGTCGTTGAGCTACAGAACCTTCTACCTCGAGCTCGAGTCGTGTATTGCTCTGCCACATCTGTGTCCGAGCCCAAGAACCTTGGCTTCATGTCAAGGCTTGGGCTGTGGGGACCTGGCACCGAGCACCCCTCGGGATTCAACCAATTCCTTCAAGCTATCGACAGGCTGGGAACCGGTGCTATGGAATTGCACGCCATGCATCTGAAGTCCATTGGGGCCATCGCGGCGAGGACGCTCTCGTACTCGGCATGCGAGTTCGAAATGATTGATAATGTCGGGGATGAAAAAGTTCAAAAGGTGTACAATCAGTCAGCTGAGTTGTGGACTCACTTGCATTCCAAGCTGGCTGATCGCTGCGCAGATCTGAAGGACGCCGAAGAGAAGAACAAGAAGATCAGGGCTTTACAGGCAAGAGACGATGGCGTTCTAAGCGAGGACCTTCTCTACCATCAAGACCTTAACGAGGATTCAGACTCTGAAGGTGAGGATAGCGATGATGAAGACGATGCCATTGCTGAGCAGAAGATGCTTCGACGCAAGTACAGGGGTCGCCCGCCCAAGACGTTGAAGGTGAGTAAAACCCAGTATATTGTCGTATCATATCAACAACACAAGTATAGCTGACTCATCCTAACAACTACTTGCTGCGTTTCATTGAAGGGCCTCTTCTGGTCATCGCACCAGCGCTTTTTCCGATCTTTGTGTATCGCGTCAAAGGTCGATAGGGCCATTGCGATCGCCAAGAAAGCCGTGCACGAGGACGGCCATTGCTGCGTGATTGGCCTACAATCTACTGGAGAAGCACGTTCGAAGGGCGCCGCGAAGGCTGCAGGGGTCAACCTTGACAAGGAATCAGCAGCGTTTGATGACTTTGTGTCTGCGCCAAACGAGGACCTCAAGCGCATTAGTGAGTAGTCAAGTTTGATCTTTCTTTGTCTAATTTATCCAACAGGTTCTTTCTCACAGATCCAAACCCCATTCTCTACCCCAACCAACTCCACTCAGTCATGCAAGTGAGTATTCAATCCAATTATGCATAGTTTTATGCTGATACCTTAACGTCCATCCCCACGCATCTCAACACCATTCTCTGCCTTGTTCAACTCTGCTCAGATGTTCCCTCTTCCGCCGAAGCCATCGGGTGTCATCGCACCTGAATTTTTGAATGTCCTCAAGAATATGAATGGTGTCGACACCACGGACGATGACACCTCGTCATCTGAGGGGACCTCACGAGAGAAATCTTCCACTGGCCGACCTTCCCGCCGCGTTCGTCGCACGGAAGTGGACTACTCGGAGCAGAACATTGACGATGATGGGAACGAGGACACTGGCTCCAACAACGGGAGGAAGAGGAAGCAGTCCGCGAAAAAGCAGACAAAGAAGAAAGGGAGCAAGTCCAACAAGAAGCGCAGGAGCTCCACCAGCACCATCTCCATGACGGACGCGGATGAGGAGAGCGATTTTACAGTGGAGCTGAGCGACGAAGAGTCTTCTTTCGATGGAAGCGACGACGACAGCCTTGACGGCACGGGCAGCGACGACGAGTTCAATGTTTCCAGGGGCAAGAAGACATCCCGCAAGACCAATAGCATACCTTGGAACGAGATCCCGCTCGAGCCGGACGGACTGACGACCCTTGTTGACCACGAGAGAATGGTCAGGTACCGCAAGGCTTGCACCCAAGTGAAGGTCTGGCTCGAAACTGTAGATACCCTCAATCTACCTGCCAATCCCCTGGACCGTCTCTTCAATGAGCTTGGCGGCCCAGACGAAGTGGCCGAACTGACAGGTCGCAAGACTCGCCAAGTCGAAGTAAGTTTGTTTGCTGTATTTGTGGCCAGACTGTTTGCTTGTGTCAAAAGAGTCTGCTTGACTAACACTGATTAATTCCTTGGTCCAAAATTGTGAAATCTTTCAGACTTATTGCCCTTTCGAGGACAAGAAGAAGGTCATCTACGAGAAGCGCAAGGGTGAAGGTCGAATGGATCAAATCAACATTGAAGAAAAGAATCACTTCCAGTCGGGGGCCAAAAAGATTGCCATCCTTTCCGAGGCAGCGAGTACCGGCATCAGTCTGCAAGCGGACAAGAGAGTAAAAAATCAGCGTCGGTAAGATTCGAAGTTCTCTTGCTTGCCCTTCCTTGGTTGTTTCAGCCCACTGGTTATCTTATTACATCACTAATATTGCTATGATACTATACTCATTGCTCAAAGGCGTGTCCACATCACGTTGGAGCTGCCTTGGTCTGCTGACAAAGCTATCCAACAGGTAAGACTCTAAGCTCTCTTGCTTGCCATTCCTTGGTTTGTAGCCCACTTGTAACATGTATGGTTTTGTCATCTAACACTACTAATCTTGCAATGATCTCTCCAACAGCTCGGTCGCACGCATCGATCGAATCAAACTACAGGACCTCTCTACAAGTTCCTCATCAGCGATGTTGGAGGAGAGAAGCGATTTGCTTCGGCAGTTGCCCGCCGTCTTGCACTTTTAGGGGCACTCACCCAAGGTGATCGCCGGGCGACTGGCTCTGCTAACAGCTTGGGACTTGGTAGCGTAAGTCAAACAATGCCTGTGTTCACCACTTGTTGATCCTTTTGACAAATTTATTTCTAATGGATTGCATGTCAAATTACCATTTCTTTTATTGATTTGACCACAGTTTGACATGGACAACAAGTATGGGAAAGATGCCTTGAAGGGTGTAAGTCAAACTTGGCATGAGAGCATCGAGTATTGCCCTATCTCCACACTCTGACAGCATTCGATTTGTTTCCTGTTTTTTATTGTTCTTTCTTCGTAGATGTATGACATGATATGGCAGTGCTCGACTGTTTCGGTCCTGGGCAGTGAAGTCGAAGATGGAGCCGACGCCGAAAAGCTTTATGTTGAGGTCCTGAAAATAATCGATGAGCGGCTTACTGAGGCTCTGGATGGTGGAGGGGATTGGGAGGAGAACTTGGTCCCCTTTGATGCTACAACCAAAGCCGAAGAGACGTATGATATGTTTATGTATAACCTGTTAACTGGTCGTTGCAGCCGCCTTGCGCAAGATCGAGTGCATGCCATCAAAGATGGACGATCCATCTCCAGTTACATGGAGGCGCTGGCGAATGGGGAAGAAGATGCCGAAAGTATCAAGCCCAAGATTGATGCAGAGCTAAAAACTGCAAAGGAAGCTGGGCTCAATTTCAATGTCCTTTGCAACATCTGGTTGTGTAAGTGAAGGGTAGCCTGCTGGTTTCATCATATTTTCTTGAGACTCCATATTTTTTCATTTGAATCAGCATTGCGTTGCATTTCTATTTCTATCGTCTAACCAATCGTCATGTCACTTCACTCCTCAATTTCATACAGATGATGTGGGCGTGATGCAAACTGACAAGGGAAAGTCATCTGATGTGTCCCGGTTCTTGAATCGTCTGCTTGGCATGAACCTCAATCGGCAAAAGATGATGACCGAGTACTTCTTGAAGTCTCTAGAGAACAAAGTCGTCACTGCCAAACGTGCTGGAAAATATGATGTTGGTATCAAAACGCTAACGGGAAACAACATTGAAGTACGTTTCTATAACACTTGATAGCTCCAACTACTCGATTTGATCTTGTGAAAGACTTCTCACGCCTTCTCTCTGTTTCGATTTCCCTCTCAGTTTGTTGGTGAGCCACGGACTTTTACATTCGGGGGCCTCACCGCAAAGAATGACCGTGTCTATCTCTATCAAGTAGCTCAAGACACCGGAACGCCTCCTGATACTGCCATGGAGCTGTATGAATCTGCCAAAACTGACGACATGCCTACTTCTCGCAGCGAATGGGTTCGCAGAGGACATCGGCTGCAGATTGTCACTGGATTTTACACTGACAGCCGCCATTACTATAAAGTGACGCCCAAGGTGTTTCTTATTATCAATTCCGGTAAGCAGGGACGAAGCCCTTGTTTTGATTTGATTTCTCGCCCTACTTTGTATTCTCACCACTTTTATCCATGCCCTTCCCCACAATAGGCGCAGATAGTGACTCGTGTGTCATTATTCGCCCAAACCTCAACAGGAAGACGGGAAAGAAATATGACATTAGGGAAAAGCTCATGAATGGGGTTCTTGCCTCTGTCACCGTAGACAAGGCGATGAAGATCTGGAAAAAGGAGTTTTCTTTGGCGGATATTTCTTCTGACGAAACCTACCAATTCTCGTGCCCGGGTCGTCACAAAGAGGTGAGAAAACTGACCACGCCGCTCTATTTATAAAGATCTGTTTGATTACTAATAACTGATCTTTGGTTCTCCCCAGAGCTACATTTTTGCCGGGTCTATTGTACCCATCCTCAACAAGATGCTCTCAGCAGGCAGCATCCCAACTAGACACGAACATGAAGCCAAGCCCTATTCCATTGTTCGAGCGGAGACATCCAATGCATTGGCAAATGCGGACGACAATGAAAAAGAAGCTTCCCAGGAGCAATCATCGGACTCAGAGGATGAGCCAGAAGAATTGATTGATTTAGATACGGTTGAAGCCGATCCACTTATAGGAGGGGAGGAGGATTATGGTAAAGGTGTTGCGCGCAAGATGATCGACAAGATCGGCGCAAGTGTTTTCCGCGGTACCATTATAAAGGTGAGTTGGACTGGTTCTAGGCCTTCACCGACAGCCTTATCTTTCATATCTCAAAATTTCCCTTCTGATCCTGGTCATCTTGTTCATTGTTTTCAGTACAAGGACAACAACGAGAATGAAGACTGCGATCCCACTGGCAGTTTCTACACAATGTTCACTGATGGTTCGAAGATGAAGATGGATGGCATCAAGGCAAACAAGGCCCGTAGGCTGTTTGAAACGGAGGCGAATAGATTGGTGGCCTGTGGTATGCCTCGTGATGATGTATGCAACTCCCTCATGGAATACACTACTGCAGGCCTGAATGTCAAGAGCAAGGTTCGTCAACCTGTTCTAACTAATGGAGAAGACGAGGACCCGCAGAACTATGAACAGATTTTTGAGGAGAAGTTCAATGGCAAGGTGCCTGATCAGGTTGTGGGGTTGATGTTTGATAGTAAATGGGTTAGAGCCACAGATGCATTGAACAATGACGTGGATGTTCAGCTGTGGGAAAAAGTCTTGATGTAAGTATCTATGAACAAAAACTTTCCAACCAATTAATATTTGACGCACGCCTGGATTTCACTGTTTGTTTGCTCTCCTGTTATGCGCACACCTTTACAAAGGCAACTCTCAACAAGGCTCATGAAGGATGGTGTGGAATCCTCCCGCCAGATGTACAACCTGGAAAAGGCAGAGGGCTTGATCCAGGAGGATGAAGACTGAACGCCGAACTGCAGAGCAGGCGCTCAACATACTTGAAACAGTCTGTAGAAGGCTGTTTTCTGCTTTGTATTTTTGACACAGTACACATGAAAACCCCAATAAGATAACCATCGTACAAGATATCTGGAATGAAAGCGTTGTCTTCAAGACATCACAACTAGCATCTCTTTCAATTCCTTTCGTTCGTCATTAGTTCACATTGGGTCTTTATGAGATGATGCGATGATTCTATCTCTCGAAAGGTTTATGTTTCCGACTTCGATGCATATGATAGATTGCATTAAAGACAAAGTAGTCCTACTTCTAGTTCATTTTATATGGTTATGTCATCATTGCTTCACTGATAGTAGAAGAGTTCTTCTTCCTATCATCCTTCTTATCATCAGTTACATCAACATTCATGTAGCGAAGGCGAGTGTTCTCGTCCTCCTCTAAGACGTACCGACGACACCATCGAGGCCAAGATCGCATGTGCCGTGGGCAAGTTACCCGTACACCCCCTCATACACTAGATTTACTCCCAGTGAAATTTAGCTGAAATGAGAGAGAGTTGACCAGTCTCAGACGTCAGGCACTATATCATCATTCTAGCCATCCCATCATCCAAGTCATCATCAGAGTCCTCCACTTGAATGCTTTCACTCGATCCTAGTATGTATGCACTCCTTCTGCCATACTTCAACAGCCATTGACCAAAGGACAAGGTATCCAAATCTACGCCCCGCCTGAGTTCATCATGGCGTTGGTGACGTTCTTCTGCGGCCCAAAAGTTTTCCTTCGCCAACATTTTCACTTCACTGCTTAGCTCCTCTCCAAGCTGCTGCTGACATGTCTCCACAGCATTGCTCGCAATATTTTGCATGTGATCACTAAAGACAAACACACAGCTTCGGTATTGACCAGTCTTTTTTGCTCTCTTGCCATGCGCACGAACTATCGTTGGATCATGCATGGTAAGCCAGCAATCAATCAACCGGCTTGCATTACACACAGTTGGATCAAAAACCACTTTAACAACCTCGGCGTGGCCTGTTTTCCCATTGCAAATATCTTTGTAGGTTGGGTTTGGAAGCTCTCCTCCTGCATAGCCCGTTTTGGTATCTATGACACCTGGCAGGCGTCGCAGAGCAAATTCTACATGCCAAAAGCATCCTGCGCCTAAAATGATTTCTTTCTTCTCAACTTTTGACAGCACGACCCTTCTCAATATGTCATGAGATGGAGAGATTATCTGTATCTTTGTAGCAGCATTGTCCACACCATCATCTCCAAGACATGATCTCCACGAGTATGGACCGATCATGTCCATGCATTCCTTGCTTATGCGTGCAGATTCTTTCTCCAAAGGCACAAAGTTCAATGCACTAGCATTAATGCAATATCCACCAGACTTTCCACCAAAGAAATGACCCAAATGACACCCCGTCCTAGCGTCTACAACCTCAATCCTTTGATCTAGAACCGTCTTATCAGGGTTAATTAGTTCAACATGATCCTCGGCAATGGGTTGCGTGAAGGAGAGCCATCCATCAGAAGCCGACAGAATGGAGGGAGGCAAATCTGCAGTAGAAAATAGCGGCAAGGACCCGATGGCACAAACAAAGATTCCTTCCGGAGGGCACGACTTTGATTGCAATGTTGCAGAGGAGAAGTCATATCCATTATTTATCTGTTTGATATAGGGTGGGTCTGTTCCACCTTCCAGTAGAACATGCTTTGCCTGGGAAGTAACCGCTGCACTCTGAGAAGCCTCTACGATTTTGTCATAGGGTTCACGTTGTAAATTGTATCCCAAAGAAGAAAGGTTCAGTGATGATTCATTCCCGTTTTCATCATCTAGGCCCCATTTTGGTTTGTATTGCCCCTCTTTATTTGCAGCGTCCAAATCAAACGCTGATATTGGTTCAGACTCATCAGGATCTAGAAATGACCAACCGTTAGAAACAAGGACATTCTCCTGTCCACTTTGGATGGGTATGTATTTTGGAGCCTCTCTACTACTATCATTTGGCCCTTCTATCAACTTTAGCATACCAGATGCCTTGATGTATTTGTATCGAAATGCATTAGTTGATGAAGTCGATTGTTGCTCCTCACTTTCTGATAAAATATCTTTATACCCAGCATTGAGTAAAATTTGTTCAAGTTCTTGACGCTGGCTCTGTGGAATGTATCCTACCAGAAACGCCACTGGCTCTTCTTCTTGGTCACGGGTTTGGCCCAACTGAAAAGTTGTTGTTATTCTACTTCCTTTAATTTTGATGGGTTGGATGAATGTTTTGATTCGACGATGGGGGAAGCATGATCTTGACCTACAAGGAATATCGATTTGCAATAATCCATCGATATGCAACGGTATTGCGATAGAGCACAACAGTTGAGATAATCGAGCGACGGCCGTCATTTTTGGTTGTATTCTATTTGCAGGCATCTATGCGCCAACCTTCAACTGTCTGTTTTTGTCACGTGAGCATGAGAGAATCTGCGATCTACTCGATAGTGCCAGTAGGGAGTAGGAGTTGTGGCGTAGCTTTGTAAAATGTAGCATGGCAAACAATTCTTGTTGAGGACGCAGGGTGGGCATCTAGCTGCATCTAGAGGGGGGGTGATCTACTAAGTAAAATTACTATTGTGGTCGGTAGCCACTCAGGGACAGTCAGGGACGATAGTTCGCCCGCCAGTAGTTTTTTCAATGTACGACACTACGGAGCGAGCTGTTGGCGTTTGACGATGTGCGAAACGTCGAATACAGAAGACCGCGCCTGATCTGAGCCCCCCCCAACCCTGCCTGGTGCTTTAAAAACATCCATCACATCAGCATCACATCATTATTTACTTGCCCGAGGTTTACTGAAGCTGAAGCAATAGCCTGCTCTCCCGGAGGAAGCATCCAGCAAAGAAATGAAGAAATTAATAGCCCTGCCAACAATATTGGCAATCAGCGGCATTTTTCTTGGACATCATGTAGATGTAGGCGCCATGAAAACATTTTGCCCGATGCCCCGATTACGATTACCATCACGACAAATACTGGTGGCATCGCTGTCACCCACTGCTCTCCACCTATCCGACAATAATAGATGGTGGGACGGGCCAACATTTTTAGGAAAAAGCACAACAGATGGAGAAAAATCAGGTTCATCGTCATACGAGGAACAATATAAACAATACCAACAAAATGGAACAAGCGAAAAGCAAAACCAGTCACCATCACTTATTACTCGAGAGATGGAAGACGAAGTCATGGCATCTGCACGTGCTTCCATGGATAGCAATGTTGTCTCACGGGCCATGTCTTCTCTGATTGATAGTGATACCGAGATCACTCCCAACAGAGGAGGGAATGTACAAAGCTTCAATGAATTTGATAACAAGAAAAGCAAGAACAGTCTGAGGGATCTTGCATTGAGTACAAAGGATGATGCCGGCATTCAGAGCAGCAGCAGTAGCAACAACAACAATAGTAAAATCAAGAGCAGTAGCGACAACACCAACACTTGGGACACACAACAAATTGCAATAGCATCTGGAGCTACGACATTCTTCCTATCTCCACTCGTCATACCTATAATACACTCTTTCCTCCCACCAATCATCCCCTTCCCATCTTCCATATCATTCACGGGAGCTGCATTATTAGGTACACTCTCGTACATTGTAGCATTGGGAGATCCCACCGATCAATCGTTGGGAGATGGAGTGGAAGTGGGTGGGGCAGTATCGAGAATTGTAGGACGGACGGCACTGCAATCGGTACAAACGTCTGCACCACGATTAAAGGCTGCAGCTCGCGCAATGGTCGATTATGATAGTACCACCGCAACACTCGAAGAGTTGCAAAGGGTGCAGAGACAACTTTCGCAAACTGTGCTGGAATTAGGAACCGAGAATGATACATTGAGGAAGGAGGTGGCATTGTGGCAAGCGGTAGAAGATGTATCGAGCATGTACAAGCTTGAGGAATTGAAAGAAATGGCAAGGTACGAGGGCATAAAGGGATATAGCACTGAGGGAAAGAATGCCTTGCTTAGAAGGCTGGTTAGAGAAGGAATTTTGAATTTAGATTTGAGTCCATACTACTAGCATGGGGGGAAGGTTCAGCTTAGGTATGTAGGTATGGATATTGTATTCATTTTCCCATCTAAAACAGTGAACAAGGAAAGGGGAGGCGCTTCAGGGAAGGCGCTGTCCAATAATTGTCCTCATTGCATCCCTGTTTTATTTGGCTAGGCCGATAGAGATGAGGATTTCGCATATTATAATTTTATCTGCTGTGGCGCCTATGAAAATTAGGCTATTATTGCTACGTAGATGTCGCATTGCCATGTCGCAGACCGCAGGGCAACACAATTATTGATACAGAAGTAAAGCTAAGAATTAGCACTTTAAAGTATTTCAATAAATATATTGTTGTTAAAACAAAAATACCATATTCGTTGTGTGTAATTGCTAGTAATTTATAATATTGTTTATATGAAAACAATACCATATTTGTTGTGTGTAATTGCTAGTAATCTACTTGCGTGGAGCAAGCATGAATCTGCGAGGGGGGATAGGCTCATCCAAGTTGTTGTGCTTCAAATGAAGAGTCGAACAGAACGATTTCATTGTAGCATCATACACTCAATTTGGCAGACTCTTTTCAAAGAGAAGAGTATTATCACCTGGCACACTAAAATCTCAATTCGTTCTTCAATCTTTTCAAACATACATACGTGCCACTCAGCAAACTATGCCTTGCTGCGTGATTAGATACCTGACCACCGAAGAAATAGGTGCGAAGTGTTTTCGTTCTTCAACACACGTGCCCTCACAGCAAACCACGTCTGGTTACCTGGTTACATTGCATACCCAGAGAGAGCCACAAAGACCCACCACAAGCATTGTGTACCTCATAACTCTTTCAACTTTGTAGCAGCTTCTAGCAGCAATCCAGGCGTATCCTTGCAAGCCTCGCATGCACCTTTTTTTATACTCTCAATGGTACACTCAAGTGAAACGACGTCAATATCCACGTCGCATTCCATTTTCTTTGCCTGGGCAAGGATGACATCATCAAACCCACGTGACAGTAGATCAGGAGATACCGTTAACAACAAGGGTTCTCGTCGCAAAAGCGCAGGCGGTAGGTTCAATGTCGACAACACCGTCTTCGCGGATGCTTTAATTTTAATTGGAGGTAGACGGATCAATTGAGGTACGCTGGACAACAATTTGTCTTCCCCGTTGTTGGCAGCTGTAGCGGAGTCTTCCCATGATAGCAAATCCGTCGGTAATACCCACAGTTTCGTCAGGATTTTCCTTGTTTCATACCAGCGTTGTCCGCTACTGATTTCTTCTGCCATGGCATCATCGTCGTCATCCTTTTCCGTCTCCCATGGCAACCGTGCACGTGCCTCCTCGATCAACGCTGGATTCAATCGAGGGGGGGCATCCGAAGAGGATATCGCTCCAAACTCCGATGATTGCGAGAAGAGAATACTGCGTCTATGGATCGATACTATATTTGTTGGCAGATGTGTCATTTTCGATTGCTGTTGAACACTGTCAATCATGTCAACCTTTGTGCCCCATGAAAATCCGAATGCCGACGCTGGCGATGCCACAAAGGATAGAATTGCAATAATGCAACTGCGGGAGAGTGGGAAGCCCATCATAATATTATGCGCCTTCAACTGCCTTCAACATGTTGTGGAACATGGGGCGTTTGTTGTGCGTGAGATGAGGCGAAACCGTTAACACGGTCACGACATTAACACGGTCACGACATTACTACACCAGTCACGACATTACTACACCACGGGCATCAAAGAGGCCCCTCCGGACTACTTAATGTACTACTACTTATACTTAAGCTCACCGCCCCCGGGCCCACATCCCATTTCCGCTCGAAAACGAAATAATGCAAAATCGCCCGAACACAGAAGAAATATCGCCTTGCCTGCTGAAGAGCCAACAGACCCAACAAAATGACAACAGCCCATCGCCCCACATGGAAAGCAGCCGTAGGCCGCTCCCAAGAGGGCGGCTGGACCGCCGGCGGAGCTCCCTCCGCCATGTCCTCGGCCCTTGACGCCCCCGCCCACACCAAACTCAAATTCCGCAAGGGAACGCAGGTCGTGGGCGACCGCCGTGCGGCGTTGCAGGAATCGTTGGCCAAGATGGAAGAGGCCGAGAAGCATGCCGAATTAACCGGGAAGCGGGTCGTGAAAATGGGTAGAGATAAATTATTGTTGGAGGAGGGGGAGAAGGATGAGGATGAGGGACGGATGAAATTGTTGAAGCAGACTGCCGACGTGGACGAGGAGAAAATTAGAGCCAAGTATGATGATGAGGATGATGATGGGGACGACGATGGTGGGGGGAGATGGAGTGATTTGGACGATGATCGGGCTAAGAATTTAGAAAGCGATGAGAGTGATTTAGATGCGTCGGATGATGACTCCGATTTAGATAGCGATGACGAAGACGAGGAAGCAGCTCTTCAAGCTGAATTGGCCAAAATCAGGGCAGAACGGGCATCCGCAAAAGCTAAGGAAGACGCGGAGGAAGCTGCCGAAGAGCAGGCTCAGATGGAAGAGGCGGCATTGACTGGAAATCCACTATTAAATTCATCCAGTGCGGCAGCAGCAGCATCTTCGGGCAGGCTAAAGCGTCGATGGAATGATGATGTTGTGTTTAGGAATCAGGCACGGGGGGAACCGGATCAGAACACAAAGCGTTTTATTAATGATACGGTGCGGAATGACTTTCACAAAAGATTCATGAACAAATTCATCAAATAATGAATTGAGGGGGGGGGGGTACGGAAAGCGGCAGTTGAGGGTTACAGTGCAGGGTTCCTATTTTTGAAGGCAAGCTTATTCAGACTGTGTTTTTCTTTCATCCGGGCACCGTTATCATCCGTGACAGTGCTAAGGACGGGGGGTGGCATGGCTGTCTCTCCCTCTTCTTCTTCAATCGGGGACATTTCTGATCTGCGTTCCCTAGCCTTGTTGACTAGGGCGGTTAGGGACTTTTTGCTGTGTATGGATCCGATGGTGGACTCGCTCATCACGCTATTTGCAATTGACTTGTCATCATCAGCTTCATCTTCATCATTTACAATGTCTGTGGGTACGAAATCGACAACTGGCCCATTTTCCAATGCTTCTGCTCTTTTTATGGCGTTTTCACTCTGAGGTGAATAATGAGAATAGGAACACAAATTACATATACATCTCTCGAGATCTTTATTAGGACAAACAGTGGAACAATTGCACTTACATCTAAGCAAGTCTGGAGCTTCGTTTCATCCTTCTTATTTTCTCGTTCAAGCTTCTTTATTCGCTCTTTGACTTGGCCCATAAGAGATTGGAGTTCCAAGTCCTGAGAATATTCATCAAAGTCAAGACCATTCGCGAATTCTAATAGATCGGCCTCATCATCCATATCGGTTGCTTCGTGGTCTGTTTCAGATTGGCACCATGCAGGCTTCTTTTTACGTTTATTCGCTGATACTGTTGAAGCGATTGATGAAGCTACTGTCGAGGAATCATCAGTTAGTGGCTGAATCGGGTGCTCATCATGATGTGTGCAACTATTTGAATCATTATTTACTTTTGCAGCTGCCCTTTTTTTTGCCTCCCGCTCCATGAACAATCGCTTTCGTTCCAACTGTTGCTTTTGCTCGGCATCTTTCTTTTCCTCGAGTTGTCGTCGCTCCTCTTGCAATTCTTTCAGCCATTTCACGTGCTGAAGCAAGCAATTGACACGAGAAAAAAGTGTAACTGAGGGTACCATTCAGAAAGACACCAATCAAATTCCTGCATGGCACACACCTTGTTAAGTACTGAAACATTCTTTGTCATTCGCTTTGAGACTCGAGACTTGGTCTTGGCAACATTGCTGCCAACAGGCGTTGTTGTTCTTCCACATATCAGCGACCGTTTCCTTTTCTGCTGCATTTTCTCGTTTGTGGCAATCCACGAGGAACAAATCATGTTACTCTTCGTCTCCTTTCCTGTGATGCTGCATATCGTTCCACGAATTCCGCATCTCCAAGGGAACCTTTATGCAGCCCTCTGGCCACAGGAAACAGCTTGTCAATCTGAAGTAATACGAATACAAAAAAAAACTATTCGAATAACGCGCGCAAAATGAAAATGCCAACGGCGCCGCAAAAGCCAACGGCGACCGAGAGGGCTTAGCCATTCAAGTGGAGCTTCCTCGACTTCTCTCATAAACTCCGCTACCAACGACACCCACCACTGACACCAACCAATCAACATGGCAAGCAGAGCAGAAACAAGACCAAGCACGGCAAATGCAGTATCGAAAGAAGAGTGGTTGAGGATGAAAGGTCAGATTGCAATATGAAAAGTCAGATTGCGATGTGCATGATAGACTGGTTTGGCTTAATGAGGCAATGACGGGAGCATTGATAAATATTCAAGGACCTAACTTTTGGTTTTAGTTATATAAATAATCTAAGTGCAAGGAGAGATAGTATCCTCAGGCTGTCCCATATCGAG
>JALLAU010000083.1:0-23303 GCA_036939495.1 Thalassiosira hispida | reverse complement strand
GGCTTGCTGTGTTTCCCCCCCTCCTCTTCATCTTGGTGGATTGAAAACTCCATTGTTGAAGGAGAGACAATGGAGATGGTGAAGGGATTGTCCTGGTTGGAGAGGGATGAATGATAAATGGAATGGTGAGTGCATTGAAAATAATGATAATGCATCCGTAAAAATAATATCAATTGCAATGGTCATTCCCCGTGGAAATCCATGGGGCTGATGGCTCGCTAGGCTACTGCAGCGCACTCACCTATTCGCGACGCCGTGTCGCTGGACGGGTAGGCTCGCAACTGCTGGCCTTCTTCTTTAATTCGTCGTAGTCGTGGAGCCTGAGATTTGTCGTCAATTGTCGTGAAAAATGATGTGGTCTTCACGACCAATTCGACGGTCCGGTGCGGCACCGCCAGACACGTGCCCAATACTGCCACCGTGCAAGACGTTAATAGTGTCGATGGGCCACTGTTTGGGACTCCCTGGAGGATATGGAGTGGATGGGAGACCTCAACATGGCATAGGGATGCTCAACACCATCGTCGCCGTCGAGTTGTGTGGCCGTTGATTCACTTTCTTGACCTGGGGGACCGCGATTTCAAAAATCTGACTCGTAAAATGATACGGGTGTAAAATACAACGCGCCGCTGACTTCTCACCTTATCGCTCGCCCAAACAATCTTCCTCAAGACGTTGTTGAAGATAGAGGTGATGGCTTGGGACTCCCAGGTGGCATAGGATGGATGGGAGGCGTCAACAATGCCTAGGAAGACTCCACAACATGGTTGCCGTCGATGAAATGGGCCGTTGATTCACTTTCTTGACCTGGGGGACCGCGATTTCAAAAATCTGACTCGATAGTAACCTCAACATGCATGTTAAGGAGGTAACCCCCGATCCACTTTTACAAGGGAACCAGTACAGTCCAACGCATTTGAGATCAAAGGGGGGTCTATTCGACGGCGGAAATGGACGAAATTGGCCATCGTCGGAGGAAGAGGTCAAATCGAGCGACGGTCGTCTGTTGTCGCCGGGGTGGAAAAATTGACTTTCAGAGTGTTGTTTTCCCGCCAATTAGTTTTGGTTCGCGCCAAAATATGCTACAGTAGGTGGGTAGGTAGCTCAATGAACCCCCTACCTTCGACGGTTTAGTTGGTTAATTGAGAATGCAACGAGAAGGCCCGTCTGAACAAAGGTGGACTGCAGCGACTGTTTCACAAAACAAGAACCAATGCAGCTGAGCACGGCTAAAGGCAGAATGGCACCAACATGCATTTTTGAGGCATGTAGTTGCTTTCAGTAGGAAAAGCCAAAATACTATTTTTTGGTGCTTGATCCTTGAGAACTTCTCCTAGATACCTGACTCCTGACTTATGACCCACCCAAAGAAACTGACGGGTCCAGGTCCAGACGACGTGGGTGGGGGAGGGTGCGTGGGGGTATCCGCAAAAATGGCGGGCCGCGAGGCTGACGTTGTGATGGTGATGGCAAGGCAACCAAATCCGAAACCAGATTTGGCCTGAAATAATGTTGTATGAAAACAATGGCGCTAAGAAAAGAGAGGCACGCAACCACAAGGCAACCACAATAAACCTGCAGTCAACATCCGAAGCTAACAAAAGATGCATATATCCAACAGCTTCTCCATTTCCCTGCTCCTCGGCATCCAACATGCCGTCACCACCGTCCACTCCCTCTCCATCACCGAATCACCCCGCGCCCAAACCGCACGTTCACGCCTCGCCGAGGCATTTCGCTCTCCATCCTCCAAAAAGTTAACCCTCCATCCTGAACTGGTATTGCCTGAACCATCTGATCCTACGGCACTGTTATTGAGGGCGAGTGAGGTTACCAAATTAAGTCTAACGATACGAACCAAGGCCAAGGCGAATGCGGTATTTGTAGAAGGTACAGTCGATGCGTTGACACCCATGGGGAAGGAACAGGATGACGCACGTGGAAACTTTCCCGGGCCTGTTCCAATTATATATTCCATCGTTGACCAAGATAGTTTGAGTAGTAGTTTGGAAAAATTGCAAGATGTGGACGGAGTCGAAGGTGTACTGGTACCATTTTTTGGAGGGAAGGAAATTGATAGTGTCGATGCCTATTTGGAAGAGGCTAAGAACCACCCAAGTCTATCGGATGGATGTGGTGCCATTTGGGATGCAGGATTGCAACCCATACCGGAAATTGTATTGTCACCCGGTGCAGAGTGGTCAGAGGAGGATGTCGTTCGATTGGTCGATGCTATCAAGGATACTTGTGGAGGATTGGATCCGGTATCGATTGTGTTTACAGATGCAGTAAAGGAAGCAGTGGATGGCGACATGGATGATGAACCGTCAACGCCCGCAATTACAATCCCCACTTCCGTCTCCAAACGGCTTGCCTTTATTGGATCTATCCGCACCACTGCTGGTGAAGGGCGGATGAATGTTGCCACCGCCCAACTCTCATCTTGTAACTTCAACGGGGCCTTCCTTCGTGCGGATTGTGTCCCTGGGTATCGACTGAACCCCGACCTTAACGTTGTAGGCGGTTTCTGGAGTGCAGCCATGGGGGATTTGAAAAGTTTGAAGAGTAAGAGTTTTAGCTTCCGTTCTAAGGTCAAGCTTGAGAAGGACGTGCCGAGTAAGTTTTTCAATTCATATATCTCATTTCCTTGTTGTTTCTTCGTTGCGTGTAGTGTGTACTAACCTTTTTTTTGTACTGATACATGAAATTCACAAACAACACCCTTTCAGTGGAATGGTATAATTATCAGAAGAGCATCATGGCAGATGGATCATTGGGTAGTCCAGAAGGCGGTGGTGGAGGTGATGGCTTGGATTCTGATGCTGGCGATTACAAGGGATTCTAGAAAAGCTGCGTATGTGATAAGAAGTATTATCTGCTAAAAGTTAAATACAACGATCAAATGCGATAGGTATTTAGCATTTCGTGCCCATGATTCTTTGTTGATGGCCAACTTAATTTCTTTTGGTATGAAGGTGCTTTGATGCTTTGACAGTTCTACCAGCCAATGCCGCGCTGCTTGCATTGCAATTCAGTTCGGATGATAAGATGCACACACAGAGATCCATAAGCAGCGTGGTGAAAAGCTACCAAGTTAAGTATTAAATGTTCAACATCTTGATCAACTACTATTCAATTCGCTTGGCATCCATCACTGGATTATCAAGGGTAAATACTTGTAGATTGGTTTTCAGTTGAAGCACAGTGTGAAGAGACTTGACCACACGAGTGTGCTACCCTCAACTTAGATCCAGCCGGTGCACAGAATGGACGGTAACATTCACCGTTCTTTACCGCAACATTGTCACAAAGCTTGTCGTCGGCCAGCTTACCTTGGCATTTCCCATAACATCCACGCGTAATAAGTACATTACACAGTATGCCAGAGTCATCTGGGTCCATCTCAGCTGATTTCAAAAACCTGTGACACACTCTGAGACAAGCCTTCTAACGTCCAAAACTTATTGGAATTGCTGCTATTTTGACATGGTCAATTCCACCTAAAGCAAAACACTTCATTTTTTCTTTAGCTACATATTATTTCAATTAGGTATCCACCTAGGGGGTTCACAGAATCACGACAGAATCGAGGATGCCTTACGACAGAGGCAATCAAATGCCAAGTGCAGTTTGTGCACCTTCAAATTACTCAGCATACCTCATTTCTAATATCTAGGTTTTTCATATCTACGCGCTATTGATGAAACCAAAATGGTTCTCTAATCAATCCACTGCACCTCTCTCCTAGGACCAGGCAATCCCGTTGGCCTATTCGCCGTCAACTTTATCCTCTTCTGCGTCCCATCAACATCCAACACCCAAACCCGCACCCTATCCCCCATACGCATATATTCCTTCGGATGGGCACCCTTGACCTCACCAAACATGGGATGGTCCATAAAATGCAAAAATCCACGAACCACCGAGCCTAATTCAACGTAAGCTCCATAATCGGTGACACGACGAATCTCCCCCCACAACTCATCATCTATCTCAACTTCATCCAATTGTATCCGATCATCTTCATCCTCACCACCTTCGTCGAATCTGTTCATTACATTCTCTTCTTCCAACACTTCGTCGGGAAGCATGGTCAATTGCAACTTTTTCATTTCTGGATCACGCCTCACGACACGTACCTCCACTTCATCGCCGGGAGTTAAGTATTGACGTGGATGATCTACAAACTCATCGCGTGTGATTTGACCAACGTGCAATAAACCATCTACCTCGGAACCAATGTCTACGTAGGCACCAAAGCGAGTTAGCGAAATAACTTTTCCGGGTAGAGTCTCTCCTGGACTGATATCTGCCAACGGTGTCCTCTCTTTCGAACCTGGGTGTAGATTACGCTTGATAAACTTATCCTTTTTCGACTGTTTATTCATCTCTCTGTATTGAGAGTAGAGTCGACGTTTCTTATCTGCAGCCGGTTCTCGTCGCTTTTTATTACGAATGGCACGTTCTTGTGCCTCCTGTACGATGCGGGCTTTGATTTTGGGGTTTAGGGAGTCCCATCTTGAATTGATCGATCTTTTCTTTGATGCAACTGGTGCTCCCCATTCTTCGCTGCTTTCGTCTTCGGCATAGAGAACTTGATCTTCACCTTCAGGGCCTTCGACACGTGAACCAAATAAATCCATATCTTCTTTATTGCCCATACAGATGGAGCTTGGACTTGGAGTAGTAGAGCATCGTTGGCTGACACTCTGTCTTAATGGGGTTTGGAACGCTGAAATTTCCAGCCGTCCTGCGGCTAGCAAAAGGAGTACCACTGCATGGGCAGGTGTGGATAGGAAGGCGGAGGCGGCCATGGTGGCTTTGATGTGATTGTGATGGGTGGTAGTTGTTGTTGTTGTGAAAATCCTAGTGAAAATGGGTCTAAGTCTAAGGTCTAATGGAAAATGATTTTTCTTCTCTTGTGGCGGTGAGTGTTTGTCTGGCCGCCGCTGATCTGTAAACCCCAACGTCAGTTCCACCTGTAACCACGTTAGTACAGTTCCCGCCAATCCCATTTCCGCTTTTGTTTGCAAAACTTTTGCTCGGCTGTTGGGTTGCTTCCGACAGCTTCCGACCCTAGGAGAGTCCCGCATAACTAGCACTAAGCACTACTAAGCAGCAGCGCGTCGATTATTGCGGCAGATTGCGGCAGTATATCAAACAAAATGCAGCATCAAACGAACATGTTGCTGGTGCTCCTGTCGGCGATTGCATTGGCTTGTTTTCCGGCCGTCGTCTTCTGCCGATCACCCGCTCCTTCGCTTGTGCAACGTCCGAGTTTCCTTTGTTCAAAAAGAAGACGATCCAATAGCATTGCAAACAACCATGTTTCATCATCATCACTTCCGTCTTATTTGCAAGCATCTCGCCTAAGCCAAATCAGAGGAGGTGCCTTCGACGACTTTGACTCCGATGACGAATATGATGATGATTTCTCCGATGACGACTTTGACTTTGACGACGAAGATGGCATGTTTGACTTCGACGCAGCCGAGGACGACTTTGGCGACGATAATACCCTCACTCGAATGGTAGAAGCATACCACAAAACGCCTCCATTAACAAAAGCATACCTCACTGCATCCTTCGGTGCCGCTCTCCTCGGATATGTCACCAACAAAAATGCTTTCCCCCCGATATTAGAATTGGATTGGAAGCCCACACTGTACAAATTTCAGATTTGGAGACCCCTCACAGCATTCCTAAACATGGGTCCACTAGGTCTGGGGTATATCATGACAGTACAATTCGTATGGACATACATGTCCACACTCGAACGATTGAATCACAGTAAACCATATGATTTTTGGTTAATGATGTTTTTTGGTGCTTTGAGCATGGTGGTGGGATATTCGGCAATGGGGTTGAGTCCACGCTTTCTTGGGCATAATTTGAGTACGTTTTTGGTGTATGTTTGGAGTAGGTATCATGAGGGGTTGGAGGTGAATATGTTTGAGTTGTTCAATACTCGGGCGGAGTTGTTGCCTTGGTTTTTCTTGGCACAGGTGAGTTTGCAATTGCTTTCTTTTGGAGTGAAGTATGCTTATTATTCTATCAGGTGACTATTTTGTTAATGATATTTGTGTCCATGTTTTGAACATATTGATTTTTCAATCTCTAGACTTTCCTGCTTGAGGGAGAAGTACCAATACTTGACTTTTTGGGAATCGTCTTTGGCCACATCTATCACCACTACGCAACAACCAATGTCTTGCGAACGCCACGATTTGTTATTAATTGGTACAATGGGGATAATAAATATGCAAAAATTCTGAGAGAAAAGTACAAAACAATTTCATCTGATTTTGAGATGTAAAACAGTGATGGTATGTACTCATGGTGGGATGGAGTGTAGGTAAATATTCGGTGACATCTAAAATGGAGTTACTCAGCAATGGTTTAGCTAAGACAGAATACATGAAGATTTTGAAGCATCACTGCGAGTGTAGATACCATACTTCGACTTTGGCAATGCTGACTATTGACATTATGTTTAGTACTAGGTTTAGTACGCATAGTTGAATCATCCTATATCCATTGAGCTAGCAATAAGTAATTGCTAAGTTTAGCAAACAATGTACCTACTACAACACTACCTAACCCTAACTTTACGAATGCCTAGCTTCTCCAGTTCGCCCACCACCACCCTCGTATGATTTGGCTGCTCATTCTTCTACCCTGTGATCAACTTTTTGGCTCGAAATTTTCTATCTTTTCCATCTTTTTCAGAGAATGTACAAGAACTATCTCATTTTTGTTATAACTAATCTTGAATTTTGCCACTCCACGGGCTTCTACTTCATAAAGCAGGACCCTCAAATGATGCCCAAGCCTTATGGCTCTCCCAAAGTGAAACCTTAATCCACCCCTTGAACCCTTCCTCTTCCCCATCCATTTCATACTTTTTCTTCAACTTTTCCACAATCCCATCAAAGATGGCTCGACACATGAACTCGGTAGTGGTCATGACACCCTCACCAAACACTTCATCTAGATTTTTGTAATTGTACTTTTTCAACACCTCCGCTAGCAAATCTGACGCGACGCCGATATCAATCACCCAGTTGCATTCCTTGTGTAATGATGCAGATGCAAATTCCACATCGACCGTGTACGTAGCCCCGTGTAGTCCACCAGCAGGTCCGAATGATGGATGGCCGTGGAAAGAGTGTGCTATCATGATGGAATCTCGTATTGCTAGTGTGTATGGAAGGTAGGGTCGGAATGCAGGCATATCCTTGCTGTCTTCATCACCTCCTCCTCCTCGCAGTTGTTGCATGATGGATGCGGTTCTTGATGTTGATGATGCTGATGCCGTCGATGAAACTCCAACAACTCCAACTCCAAACAAAGATGCATCTGCACATACTGCGAACGACGCAAGCCAGAAGATGGCAATACAAAGGCGTAGAGGTGACGCCATCGAGTGCTTTTGCGATGTGAGGGTAGGGAGTGAACAGGAGCAGGAGATATTCTTATGAGATTTACCTCTTATGTACGGTGCCGCTTTTGTTTTTTGTTCGAGAGCCGAGAGGAGCGCGACAGCGCGACACAAACAAAACACAAACAAAAAAGGGGGGGAAGCGAGAAGCGCATGTTTGGCGATATTACACGAATCGAAATCGCTAACAGTATCGGGCCGCGACCGCGACCAACCAATCCAAACCTGACCACAAAACCAAGGCCGAGACAAGGCTTCAGAAAACAAATAAAGCAAAGGGTATTTGTCCCGTGAAGCTCAAAGCATAATGGAGAAGAGAGAGTTAATCGATACGATGACGGAAGAAAAGGAGGGCAGCAGCGAGTACGGACGGCCACGCCGTCCCACTCCAGAAACAGTCTCCTACCTCAATGGCTTGCCCCTCGATGAATTTGACGCAGCTCAACAGGCCAAAGAGTATGTTGAATACTTTCAGAAGAAGAGCAGTAACGAAGAAGAAGATTCACCAGATGAGCCTCCAGAATATCCACCAATGCTAAGCGCCACACATGCCGCACTCTCATCCGTATTTCGCGAGTTCGCATCATTGGCATGTGAGGAAATCCCATCGGGACAGATTGAAACGTTGGTGCGCATCGCATGTCGATATTCTCTCGTTGCCAAACGTATAATTCTGGCGGGTATGTCTAGCTACTGGGTGTTTCTATCGACACATCGATTTGGTAGTCATGTCGCCCAGACGGTATTACGATGTGTGGTGGCAGAGTGTGAGGTGAATCTAGATGAGTTTAATGACGGGCAGGAGGAGTGTGAGGGTAAAATGGTCATTGATGATTCTTATGGCAGTTTACTTGAGAAGAATGAAGATGGTTCTGACGGAGCCGCGTCACACTCCACATCAAAGTTCTTATTGCAATCAATTGAAGAATTGAAACAGTATGCAAATGAATTGGCGGAACACGTCTGCGGAAGTCATGTAGTGCGAACATCACTTTGTATCCTATCAGGAGTGGAGTTTGTGGATGCATTTGCTCCTCCCGGCTCCACTAGCAAATCGAACAACATGATGGGCGAATGGGACACTGGTGTCTTGGCAGCTACACGGAGGGGAAAGTTGAAGGATAAGAAGAAAAAGAAGAAGAAAAGATTTGGGGGGCAGGCTGCATCGACTGAGGAAGATAAAGGTGGTTCACCTCAAGCAGTGACTGTTTTGAAGGCGATGAAAGTTATACTTGAGTTGCAATCCGATGAGTTTCACAAGGATGCTGAGGTTTTGATGAATGAAATGGTTGGCATTATTTCATTGTCAGACAGCAAGGACGGCGATAAAGTACAGAAGCCAGGAGAGCTACAACAACGAACATGCCATCCAAGTGCAGGCCCACTTCTCGTTCAGATTCTTCGTCTCTTGTCCTATCGTGATTTTCATGCTCATCAAGAAGCATCGAAAAAGAAGAAGTCGGGTGGTAGCGGGAAGAAGGATATTGTGCCTGATCGACGACTGCTCATCCTACCTCAAGAACCTACGTATAGCCCTGGAAGTCGGGCAGAGTCATTGGTACATAGTTTGCTTTGTTGGGATGCTACCATCATTGCAAGTAATGATGACAATGGTAATGATGACGGAGAAGAAGGATCAAGTTCCAAGAAACAACCGTACGCAAGCGATATCATCTACGGACTATCCGGGGAACCCCGTGGATCAATCCTTCTCGAAACAATCTTTCGATGCTGTCCCGACTCCTTCCATGATGCATTATGCACCGTTGGAGGATTTTACAACGAGAATACGTTGCGAGAGTACATTCGACATGGAGTTTCCAACTTTGTAGTACAAGCGCTTTTGATGTCTGCGAGGGATAAAGATCAGGTATCCAGAATGGTCAAGGTGCTATGTGGCATAGTTGAGGATGGTTCCATACTAAAAGCAAAAGAAGCTGTTCGGCCCAAGAACGACGACAAAGGTGACGGAGATGCAGTTGTTGAGGAAGTCAAACGCAAACCCAACATATACCGTATGGGCATAGTCTGGCGGACATTTGAAATGTGTGCCACAAAAGGAAGCCTTCAACATCAGGAACAAATTCTATCAGCTTTGTTGCGTGGCTATGCAACCATTGCCACTTCTCCCGAGAAGGACACCAGCGCAGAAAGTAACAAAGAGGGCGGTGAAGAAAATAAGAAACGCAAAAAGAGAAGTAAAGCCAAAGGTTTATCGGTGGATGAATGTATCCCTCATTTGTTAGGACTTGCTCCGGGAACGTACGAGGGTGAAGAGGGCACAGTTGGCAATCGATTGGCTTTAAATGCTGCTGGAGCAAGGACTCTGTTTCACATACTACACTTCAAGGAACGATTGCGTACAGATTGGGTGAAAGGCATCTTGCGTATTTATGGACGGGAAGATTTTGTGATGATTGCCAATGATGGTCTTGGTAGCCGATGGTGAGCTATCAAGACTTTCTTATTCCGATTCCAATGATCGTGTTCTATCTAACTCACCATGTGCACTTACTTCTTGAACACAGCATTATGGATGGACTACTCGACGGACCCGCACGATCCATCGCCTCCAAAACTCTCGTACCAAAATTATCCGACCGAATTATATTCCTCGCCGCCGAACGTGTCGGTCATCACACGGTCGAGAAACTATTCCGTGCCCTCCCCACAATGGAAGACAAGGCTGCCATGTCAGCTGAACTGTCTCATTCCTTGAATAGGCTGGGGAGTAATGCCATGGGACGATCAGTCATGGTATCGTGCGCCGTGAAGGAATATTTGGAGGGCGAGAGTGTCTGGAAGGAGGCATTGGCAAAGCAACAACGTGGAAAAGAGAATTGGCTGGAGGAAATTACGGGCGAGAAAGAAGAGGGTTGTGATGATGAAGATGATGTTGATGAGGTCAAATCCAATAAGAAACGAAAGAAGCATAAGAAGGAAAAGAAGACAAAGCGCAAGAAGAGTTCCGAGTGATGGAAGCCATAGAGCCTCCTTTTAAGCCAAGATAAAGTAGTAGTGAGGCGTAGAGTCGTTTGCGCGAAGTAGCATTTTACCAACATTAAAGCAAATGTCAATATGGAAGCACGCTGACTAGGCTATGCAGTTAATGCTCGCTAGCCTGTCAAAAGAAAAAAAGTGTACTGGTTGCTAGCTATCCAAGCGATACGAAAGTTGTGTGTTTATTATCGAGGCAGAAGCAGGGCAATGTGAGGATACCCGGAGACCGGAGATTAACACAAAAGCTGGCTTGTTTTTTTTTGCCCCAATCATGTGTGTAGCGTGAGTCCTGGAGGGAAGAGACGCCCCCTCTCTCTCTGTGTGGTTCCGGCTGCAAGGCTGTAAGGCTTTGCCTATGGCGTTGAACTTGTCTGGATAGCACTTATCTTATACCTAATTTTCTAAGTTGTTTTGTTCAGAGATGTGATGCTATCACCATACTCCCTTGTATCAAAGAGCTCATTACTCTTCCCCCATGGATGCAAACACTCGACACTGCTCCGTAAAGTCCTCCATACCCGTATCAAGGTCCGACGAATCTCCTCCTTCACTTGCTGCATCCCCCGTGCAAAGCAAATCATACGCAACCTCCACCATGCTCGACTCGCCTCTTGCAGAGGAAGTAATGATATCCGTTAATAATACTCGTTTTTGATTGGAGGATAGTAGCCCATCATCGGACAGTTTGCGAAGTGTGGCAATGCATTTTTGACGCAATGACACCTTGGTAGTCGGCGCCTCATCTTCATACTCCATCTCTGCATCATCCGCTTTAAATTTACCCACAAGCTTTGCCATTGCTTGGGCTCGTGTTTGATGTCCGTCCTCCCCATCCTCCTCCTCCGTCTTTGCGTGCTCCGCTGCAACGTCACCAGCGAATTTCGCAATCGTTGCTTTTTTCTCCTCCTCTGACTTCCCACGTAGGTCAATAACAACATCTTCTTCATCATCGCTACTACCCTTTTTGTTCTTCTTACCTAAATTGCTAATGTCTTCCGGTCCAATCTTGATAATCCTTCGTGTGACGAATGGATCCTCTGGCGTACCCGATCCCGTGGTACTTGTACTACCCGAGCCAGTGGACCCACCCATGAGCATGTCCGCCAATGCATCACCAATGCCCTTATCTAAATCATCATCTTTATCTCCTCCTCCACTTGACGAACTGCTGTCACTACTTCCGCCTAATAAATCACTCAAGTTGATAATTTTGCCAATCATTCCATCGGCATCACTTGATGGCTGGGATTTCTTCTCTTCTTCTTCCTTGGGCATGGGGATACCCACAACGGCATTGGCATCGAGTCCTTCTAGCGATGATGGAATGGATGGCAATCCCGAAGGTCGTCTGGATGTCCCCTCACCATTCAATTTTCGAAGGGTCATGCCTTCCTTTTTTGCCCTCTTCAACCTATTGGCCATGCTGTTGCTACTCGCATCTGACTTCTTTGCATCTTCTTTCTCGTCGTACAAAACAATGCCCGGTTCGGCCTTCATTGCTTCCTGGGCCGCCATTGATTCTGGATGCCAGCTCGCATGACGATTTGTCATCTTCCATTTGCCACCAATCTTTCGAAAGACATTCGTCGTAAGCAGTTTATTGACCAATTCACCGCCAATTCGACCAATACTTTCACCTGCAGATCCCTTGGAATACACTTCCTCATCACACACCAACGATGCAGTAGTGCCACGAACGGAAAATCCACGAATGTTAGTGGGAGTCATGAACACCCCTCCCCGCGCCGCCTTATTACCATCACCTCCACTGCGAACCCTCCCCTTGATTCCATTGTCAAACATGGTCGAAAAGCTTTCAAATACCGCATTGCTCCCTATCAAGGGAGGATGCGATGGATGGATGCACATGACACTGGGACTTTGCCACCATACATCTTTCATCCCCTCGGGATCTTGTAACGAGAATGCTTCGTAAAATCCAAGATTTGCGAGGAGGACGGATCCACAGTCGTCTACGTGACGTTGATCAATCTCCGATTGTAATTTGTGTGCCCTTTCGAGCATGTCGGATTGTTTTTTGCTTGATGCTTCGAGGTTGGATTCATCATGGGCTTCATTGCCAGATGCCCTTGCCTCATTCATAACTCGCTGTAACTCTGCTTCCATCTTGGCCAATTCGTTCTCAGATTTAGCTTCATTCGACGAAGGATCGAGGGGCAACGTGGCAATACCAGGCCCAAGGCTCGAAAGATCCTCGCCCTTGCGAGATAGAAGCTCTTTGAATTGGGATTCTACATATGCTTCATCAGTAGAAACATCAGGATCAAAATCGGGAGAGACGGCAGTGGCAAGCATGTATGAATATAGAGACGAGGCAGCAGCATCAGGACCAGCATTGATAGTGGTGCCATTATTTCCCAAATTATCCTTTGCTGATGATGCCTCGGCTTCATTCTCTTGGATCATTTTATCATGCTCCTTGATGGGATTTATGGGTCCGTTGTCGGCGTTACGACGTAGCCTTTGTGTGATTATGTCAACCTCGTCGTCTTCTTCTTCGTCGTCGTCGTCGTCGTCATTGTCCTCGTTGAGTTTACTACTTTCACTTCTTTCGTTGTCGTCCTCCTCTGATGCATACAACGAAGAAGGATCATTTCTGCTACCCACAACTACTTGTTGTGAGCCTATACGGATACCGTTGTATTTGTATATTGCTGTTGTTGCTCCAAGGCTCTTCCTCGCAGGCACAGGAGGAGAGAAGGCAGAAGTAGTAGGTGATAAATGTGCTGATAGAAGTACCAAAGCTATTGTTGCTGCATGGTGCAATGATATCAATGATGCCATCGATAAAAAATGACGAGAAGTGAGGGTGGCGAGCGTAGCGATGTTGCGTAACCGCGCCGCCTTTATTTTTGGCTTGCTCTTGAAACAAATCCCAGTCCTAGTCCTCATCATATTTCCGTTGGTGCTATTCACAGATACTAGGGATATTCCTTTCATTGCCTGGGCAGTTCGTGGTAGATTGTCTCGCTATGTTGATGATGGCGGAAACAAGAATTCCGATAGAAAAAATGGACGCCAGCTAATGATGGGTGATGCACGATGTATGTATGTTTTACCTTGCGTTAATTGCAAATTTTGCATTTTTGACTGTCTCAATAACGTTTCAATTGGAGATTGACGGCCAGACTAATTCTGAATAATTTGTCCCAAACACTACGTCGAAGATGGCGGGGAGAGAAGTTCGGTTACACGTGGCATGTGCTGGCGGCCAGAGATCCAACATCCCAACTCCCTTATGGCGGGAACATATCACGAATCTTCGTCTAGACATTTTTCAGGAGCTTCAATTGAAACTAATATCAAAACCAAAACAACAGCCTATTGGCCTGGTAGGTAATGTATGAATCATCTCAAAGTCTATCTCTCAGTGATCTAATATGCATTTTTGCACTAGCTTACATGGTTAATAATCTAAACAAAACAGAGCAGATATAGCTAGCTGCTGTGCTTGTGGTACAATTGAGGAATACCTGAGTACACATTTTAAGCCCTCCAGGGATCCCTCCCCAATATTCTTCTCATTTTCATTGAACTTGATATCATCCAAAAGGAACGGTAGGCCATACCCCATGATGAGGGTTTTCAGCCAGTATCATACCCATTCCCTTCTTATTCTTGGTGAAAGTTGGTTTCAATGAATTCTGCCTCGCAGCATTGAGCGAATCTCTTTCTCCCGATGATCTATTGGAAGAAGGGCGCGGTACACTTGCCCTCCCCACAAACCGTTGGGGTATTCCCTGAGCCCCACCAGGAGCACCTTCGGGTATGGGGGATGGGGCTTGGTATTTATTCTGATACTGAAACTGTTGATAGGATTGCTGCTGTAGGGTGGTATGCCTAGAGGATTTATCACCTGCCTTGGCATACATCTCAGGGGTGGGAGGTGTAATGTTGACATAAAACCCATACTGAGGAGAAATATAACCATTGGGGCGAGGTAAAAAGTGATGATGGCCAGGGCTGCCCAAGCCACTGGTGGTTGCAGTGGCTGGATTGGGATAGCTCCCAGCTTTTGCATTCACCACATCTTGTGCATTCTTTTCTCCCTGCCCCCCTTGAATATTTGCATCTGCCGGTTGCCCACCAACAATAGCTGGTACGTGTGTGCCTAGAATCAATTGATACCTTGGATCATTTGGTCCACCTCGGGGAAAATAATACCTTGAATCAGACGGGCCACGAGGAATAACCAGCCCACCACTTGCCCGGCCACATCCCACCTGTAATGTCGATGGGACATGGACATCATTAGAGTTTAGTTTCTTGTTGGTCACAGCAGCCATGGAATCAATAGTGTCATGAGAATGTGCTGACGCTGATTCTTTCATCTCATCGGATGAATTGGATCTAGAGGAATCAGAGGACCCAATCACAGATATGGATCTGAAAGATTTCATCCCTGCCGATGACGGCATGGAAGACGAGTCTGACGAGCTGGAAGTAGAGGCAGTCACCCCTTTATTATTACTTGCATAAAGAGCTACAGGAGGACTGTAACTCCCCGACCTCTTCAATGCACTCTTGATGACTCGAACCTCACTTCGCCTAGTCCCCGCACCGCTATCCCCATCAAAGCTATTCCGCCTTGACCTCGATTCTAGCGTCGAACCATTCCGTTTCATGGCACTCCAATGCTTAGATTGGGGCTGAGCAGTAGCAGTATCATCAAAGTACTCAACTTCCACGAGGGATCGATTGCCACACTCGTCAGACCATGACATCTTTTTACTCCCCCGGATGCTGGAGTTGGAATTATTTCGAGATGCTTGGGAGAGATGTTGTATGCCATTGTTAATGCTTGAATGGAGGGAGAGAGTTTGCGATGTTGTATGGTGGTTAGAAAAGGTGGAGGCTGAATAAGTCGCTGTAAGAGAGTTGGTAGAGGAGGATGTCATTTTACTCTGCGAGGTCAGCACGGCGCTTGTGGCAGGTCCTGGCGAATCACTATCCGTTTGGTGGTCTTTGATGTGACTGCTTTCCATCACAGCCACTAGATCATCAATAACATTATCAGTGGATTCATTTCTTCGGGGAGAGTGTCTTGATGAGCAAGATCTCACGTTGCTATCATTATCATTAGCAACTTGTTTGCTTTTGCAATTTGACATGTCTTCGTTCGGGGAATCTAAGAAGCCGACGGAGGGCCAATTCAGCAGCGAAGAGTTATTTTCCTTGTCGTGGCCGTTAACCTCGGCTTCATCGACAGGCTGCCTCGACGTATTAGTATTAGGAGGGCCGTAATCATTCATGTCTGCCTGACTACGATCGTAATGTCCATCTGTGCTATCCGCGTGGCCTTCAGCACTGTCACCCTCCCCCTCCCCACCTCCATCAGACTCCCCCAATATTTTTTGCTCTATCTGTTCCTTCTCCTGGTTTTTTTGCATTTCCTCTTCCTCGGCTTCCTTTCCGTGCTCGCCCCCGAGGAGCCACATAATGCCTAACACAGGTGCCCTTATCAAGGAGGATAACAAACCGAGGTCATCCACCCGATCGGCTTCTATTGGATGGTCAAATGCCATGGTTTATTGATTAATGCAGCTACAATGACGGCGTTTTACATATGGGATTAGCACACCATGATCATGTTAATATCCCGCGGCATTGCTTTGCCTGCGTGCACTGTTCGTATTGTAACACTACACACAATAACAAACGATACGATGATGATTGATGATAAATAATGTTTTTTCGCCTTGCTGGGTTCTCTACTCAACTTCAACATCTGGGACCACACACTGATGGCCTCGGTATGGACATGAAATTTGATCGTTTGTTGTGTTTTGTGCCCCATCAGCGGGTTCGTATCCTATGCAGTGATTGACGCGCGCAAGAGTAGAGGTACGACCTACCTAAACAATAAACAAGTCTCGACAATCCCTGTCATAAATGAGTCCTGCAGTGTCAACGTTGAAGTGTCGGAAGTTAAGTGTCGATGACGGCGCGCGCGGTAGGGTGTCGATGACACGGGGCGCGCGCGGAACATGCATTCATCGGCATTCTCCTATTCCTTGTGCGACACCCCCAGCGACACTAGATGTATTCTTGGCTTGGTGTCGATGCCGGGGCGCTCGATACCTAGGTACCCGTAAGCTGGCTGGATGGCCCACGTATTCTCGATACGTGCAATTTCGTCAATTAACTACTTCAATTTTTATCTAGTAGCTCCCTTAACTAATAGATACTCCTACCTACAAAGCTACTAGCATTATCTAGCTACCGCTACATAACAATTACATCATGAGGCGAGGATGAAACTTGTTAACAGTCGCTCTCGCCCGCTCCACGGGAGTTGCCTATTGCCCAAGGAGACGCGAGTGCCATCCCACGATACTTATTGGATAGCTCCACATACCCTTCGACGTCATCAGGCTTTGGAACGCTCGTCCTTCGGCATCATGCATCGACCATCGTGAACAGTCACACATATATGAAATAATTGAGAACGCAAATAATAATGGAGGTCAAAGCTTATTAATGAATTAACCATTGTAATAAAAAGAGGTTGACAAATAATAGAGATTATATAAATACACAAATAAAGATTGTATTACAATTAGTATGGTTAAGCTCCGTCTAATGTATAAACCATGCCTCATTTGCCAGATGTTGTAGTTTTCCGTACTATCTGTTTCGTGTTGCCATTGCCATTTTTGTTTCATTCGTTGTCGCATGGTAATTCCTACCATTGACAATTTTGTCGTGTTGCCATTGCCGTCTCAGAGTCTCCTCTTTGGATCCTTCGTTAATTGTCGTACCCTTCTTGGCCTTATCCGTTGCCGTGCCCATGTATCCGTATTGCAATTGCCATCCCATGTATCCGTATTGCAATTGCCATGATGCCATTGCTGTGTTGCGAATGTTGCTGCTATGCTCGCTGCGGTTCCATTACGCCATCGGATTAATCCCCTTGTGCCAAGTAACCCTAACCCAAACATGATAATATTCTTCCCTACTATCCAAATAATACGAACCGCATCGACAGCAGGAATCGAGCCACCACTGGATGATTTGGAGGTAATAGATGTTATTGGATGTGATGGCGGTGCTTGTATATCGAAGAGGGGCGTGGTAAAGGGTGATGACGGCACTTGATGATTGGCCAATGCTTCGTCGACCACGCTATTGCTCATCGGTGTATGTGGTCGTGCTTGTCACCGGTCAGCACTCAGGGAAGCGTCGCCGACTCCAAAGGCAATAAGGAAGAGATTGGCGCACTTGAGGGGCTCTAATATTATGATGTCATTGATTGATGGCCATAGTGTCATTGCATTCTTCCCTATTTCATTCATCAAAAACATGGCCATCATCGGCACTCGGCACCGATTGCGGGCGTAGTTCCGGGCCGTGAGAGTTGTGAGCAAGCTGCCATGGCTGCCATTGGAGTTATGGATGTTATTTGATGTGGCGGCGGCGTAGTTCCGTGCCGTGAGAGTTTAGATGTGGGGAGCACATGAGCAGGCCCAACCTATCCTATCGTACTGGTGGGGAGGAAAGGAAAGTAGAAGTGGAGCTGACCCTGAAGCCTGGAGCTGACATCATGGATGGAGCAGGAGATAAGATGCCGTCAAAACCCGCCGTCGCTTATTACTTGTGCATTGAGTATTGAGTAGAGCCTTGTCCAATGTAGGCACAGTTTCCATCCGCTTCTTCTTGTGGCATAGATTGATAATGAGATGTGTGAAAAGAATATGAATATCATAGCGCGAGTACATCATGAGTTAAATGGGTTCATCGTTTTGGAAAAAGTGCCCATTTCACCTGCAGCCTGGTCCAATATTTGAGGTGTCAACATATTTTAGTTCTCATCTAGCTAAGGTGAGACGAAAAAGCAGATGTATCACTCATCTGATTTATGATAACTAAGCACTTATTCCTCTCTATAGCCGCATTTCGCTGAAGAATTGTTCATTCAAGAATTGGACGATTATTCTTTCATAACATTTCAACTGCCAGATACAAAGCTTCACCTCTTACATATCACATATTATTGTATCATTCTTCTCCTTTCTCACTGCTAGATACAAATGCTTCACCTCTTACATATCATTCTTCTCTGCTCCAACAGCCTTGCTTTTCCACCAACTAGGCAAATCTTCTTCCCTGGAATATATTTGACCAGTTCCATTGAGCATTCTGTTTAGTTTCTGCTGAAAAATTAGAACAGGATTGCCAATATTGTTGTCCAGAGGTACGCCTGATGTCTCCAATAGTCCAAATACCGCAACCTTTCCCTTGGTATTGCCCTCAAACCTGTCGACTGCCGTAGTCAGACATTCATACATAACTTTACCATCAGGATTGAACGTAATCGAAAAGGGCATTACAGGAGATTCTGATCGCGCTCCCGTTGCAGGACCAACCGGTAACCCTTGAATTTTCAGATCCCCAGTATGAGTCGCTTTCCACCGTTCAAAGAAGAGACATCGAAATGGGTTCTCTGGATCGATGGCAAAGCCAAAAGGCTGTCGGTCGAGATCGGGGAATGCCTTATCCAGCTCGAACCATGTGTTGGTCTGGACTAAATCCTTGCGGTTGGTCGGCCCAACGATAGGTCCTCGAAAAATGTAGTCGTCCGAATAGTAGCTGGATGGAATTTCTTTCAGATTGAACGATTTGTATCCCGGCTCAGATGTGTACTGTATCGCTCTTTCCAAAACGTCAAAGGTTGGCTGTTGGCCACCGAATTTAAGAACGTCCATCCAGTGCTCAGAAGACGCAGATGATTCTGCATAGAGTTGTGTGTTTCTTGCTTGGCTGTTCTTTGCATTTGTAGCAAAAGCGGAAGCACCGTGAGGCGACAACAGCACTGCGATGAGTGCAGCGCAACGAATGTTGGATATCATCTTTAATTTTCTTCTCTAATAATAATTGAATTGTTGTGAGAGTACGATAATACATGAAAGCACAACATTGCTTGAGATTGCTTGGCAGGTTGGTGACGCATTCCTCGCATTCGCATGACTCATCTTTCTTCTATTTCGTCTGGCGCGCTAGATATGAGGGGTTCCTACGTGTTTTTTGGGTCAACGCTACGATACTTGAATCCTATCGTATCGTACGATACCTTGGCGTCATGTTCCCTGTCCTGGTTCAGCCTGGTTCCTGTGATGTGGTCGGTGGTCGGCCTCGGCCCGCATTCTGGGTAAGATTCTCCTACCTCCTTTCAGTTCACCGATCACCTCGAACTTGCTCATCGTATCCTGGCGAAGATCGCTCCAGCCATCTCCTATCTTTGCACGGCCTGGCATTCAATTGCATTATCATCTGCACAAGAACCAGAATCGGAACCACAGTCTGTCACAGTAAATAATGAAGAGTGAAGTGGACCATGTTATTGGTCACCCATCAAACGGTGGTGGAGGCAACACACGCAGCAAGCGCAGCCGCCGAAACAAAAATAAACAGCATCACCAAAAGGAAAGTACGTCGTATCGAAACATATCATTTCACGAACGTCCTTCGTCGGGACGGCCGGGTTCTCCTCATCGATATTTTGACAATTCCTATGATGTGTTATTTAATGGTGGCGGTGATGATGGTGATGATGATTCATCACCACTGAAAGAGCCAAAGCTGATTTTAGGTGAACAACCCAATCCGCAACTCAAAACGCCACAGCCAGTTGGTGATGGTACCATGGATACGAATGACAATTTGCGAGGGAATCAAGTGGTGCACCGCCATCTTAATGGGCTTTGCATTGTTACTGCTGGGAATGTGCTGGAACAGGTAATTGAGAGCAAAGGCATCACTGAAGTTGGTATTTCATCGATCCAATATCTTGTCAAAGTCGGCAAGGATTCACAATCGGCTAGGGGAAAATTGCGAACCAAGAATAAAAAACAAAAACGTGTTGTTGAAAAAGGTGATACTCCCAAAAGAAATGCGGCGGTGGAAGATCACGATGGGAATGTTTTGCCACATGATCCACTGTGTCGAATAACATTTTCTGATGGGAAAGAGTTTCTACTGAATTGTTGTGTTGAGGGAACGATCATTGAGCTCAACAATCAGCTTCATTCAGGTAGTGGGGGTCTAACACACAATGAGGGTGAAATGAATACTGATGCAGTCAACAAAGCAGAGGCTGTTACTGAAAAAGTACTGAATCAATCAATATTGTTGAATGATCCATTGCTTGGTGGGCATCTTGCTGTTATCATGCCTACAAAAGGGGCATTCCCGCCAAAAGAGAAATAATGCTAGAGACACTCCCACACGATCTACTGTATTTGACAGAGAGATGCAAATTATGTATCTCTGATCTGCCATTGAGATATAAAAATAGAACATCATACCAGATCGAGCCATGTGTGGCGTCTTTTCGCAGTTGATAGCTATCAGCATTTGTTTGATATATGCTATCAGTGGGTGCTCGATAAACATCAAGACAATACTACTACTACAAAGCTATGTTTGGAGCGATTCTGGTAGCAATTTCTCATTATCAGATATGGGCACCCTGTCTCCAATAAATTCATTTCCTATTCCATTGCAGAAGCTCCTCATCCTTCAAGTCCTGCCCTGATCCATATGACTTAACCAAGCCGATGCCCAAAAGTAGTACTGACTCCTGCGTTACTTTTGATCAAAACAATGACCTATTTCATAATTCTTCTTCCATCTTCAATGATTGCAATGTTTTTGTTATTGAGTTCTCGGCTAGAGGAGAATATGTACCTACCTACCCCGCCATCCATAACATTATTTGATATGACGAGAATACATAATATGCAAACACCAGCTTCCTTGGTTCTAGTAATAATTATAGCTACAAAGTCTTCATATGCACTTGCTTATTGCTTAGTTTACCTTTGTATATCATGTAGCATCCATGGTTCAGTTGTGATGACAAGCTCAGGAAAAGAATCATCGTGCTATGTATTTATTCATTGAATTCCTATTTTCTTACATCAAATAATGCTCCTAAAAAAGGTACAATGTATCCACCAGACATTGCTTATTGGCATAATGTGATGCTGCCAATGACGCCGGACTCTTGACACTACTATCTCTTTGATAATGATATGTAGGCGATGGTCCATTCAATATCGATACGGCATCTCGTGCCACATCGAATACCGACGAGAAGATTCCTGTATGGGACGATGATGTGGACTCTAGACTTTCATCTGATTCACTACTCTCGTCCGAATCTGAATCGTATATAGCAGATGGAACAATTGCGCTGCTTCCGCCATTCAGTGGATACCACAATGGAACACCTACAATAGTCAGATCTTTCTCTTCTGGCACGTCTGCTGCCTGACTGTTATCTCTCAACTTACAACTCATCACCACTGATCCACCGCCAATAGTCAATCGTCTTGACACCTTACTCCTCCAAAACGTATTATCATGTTGTGCAGTAGGCTGTACCTTCTTATGCTTTCTACTGTCATTTGCACGCTGCCGACTATGCCGTCCCATCGTTTCACGCGCCTCATTCTGTGCACGTAGTAACTTACGATAGTCATACTTGAATTGTCGAATTTCTTGGGAGCAGTAGTAGAGAGTGGGGATTTCAAGGATATTTGTGCTTGGTCGTGTGTGTATTGCCGTGATGAGTGAAGAGTTGGGTGGAAAATGGACTGTGCGTGTGCTGAGTTTGTTCTTCTTCTTGTCGTCATTGACATTGTTGTCAGAATTGTCATTGGTATTTCTTCGGCGTAAAATGCTCTTGGGCTTGGAGGATTCGTTTTCTTTGACATCAGCAGTAGCAGCAGTCATTAGTTCTTTTTCTATAGAAGAATCGACATTGTTATCAGCAGGATCACCGTTGATCGATGCCATCACTTCCGCCGTCTTTACAATATGAGTGATCTCGAGGGTACGCGGCACACAGTTGTCCCAGGTTTCGTCTTGAAATGGCGGCATGGTACGATATTGATCGATGGATAGGATTATTATTGCGATTGCAACAGTAAATCAGATGTGTGCATATTATTATCTCTTCATCTTGATTTTCTCTAGTATTTATGTTAGATAGATGTCCTTGGGGCGAGGGCTAATGTCAACCGGATCAAAACAAGACCACGCACGGCGAATGTGGCGAATAAAGGTATTGATCATAGGGTTACAGTGTTTGGCCTATCCACAGTCGTTGATCAGCAAAATGCACAGAACAACTCTTTGAAAAATGTAAACCCCATAAAACATACTCCCATGAATGAAGACCTTATCAGCGGTGAGACATTTGAGGCATGATCAGGCATGAATGACACCCTCAGACGAGGACATAGGAGTCTTTTCTTATTGGCGATATCTTCGTATAACATCTCGGCGATCAAAATATGTCTATCCCCATGGAATCGTGCTGGGAAACAAAGTCACAATCATCGCCATTTATGAGGACAGACATTCACGATCTAAAGGTATCCCTAGACACCAAACAAGATTCTCTTCGTACTATGACCACGACCGGGCGAATGACTTCGAGAGTTGTCTCTTCTTAAAGGACCTGCCTGCGCCCTGGGCGCAAACGGATTCTACGATAGTTACTCAGGTCATTCATATACGAAGATGCCAAATAAATAATGCCCCGGATGACGAACCAGGGTCATTTTTTGAGCTTCTCTACGATACTTTTCCCCCGGCGGCCGCCCGTAGGTCACGCCCAATGAGTACGCGCGATCTATTGGGTCATTTGTCGGTGTGACACTGGACCCATTATCAGACCCCGATAGGCTAACTTTGATTGACCAAGTTGTTGATTCCCGCCAAAATATATATGGTGATCACGCGTGACCGTACTGTATTCACGTGACTTGTCACATGTGGTCTTCCTGATCTGCATCCGTTCAACGGTCTGCCCGTTGGTGCATAGTTCAAACTC